>JAXLNO010000465.1:5000-7500 GCA_038087875.1 Malacoraja senta | reverse complement strand
CAGATCCGCCTCCTTCAGACTCGAGACCCACGTGTTCAGTTTCGCCGACCAGTTGTCCTCAGTCACTCCTGCCCATGGGTCTATACGCGCTCCCAGGTACCTTTCAAGCTCGCCCGGTGCGATGTAGTTCACCGGTTCATTGTTTAACTTCCACTTCTCCAGGGTGTTGTAGATGAACGTCCTCTGAAGGGTCTACAGTGGAAGCCGGCCGTTTTCTTGATGTTAATTTGTAGACCTGTGCTCTTGCAGAAGTTCTGCAAGATCACCATATTGGCCTCCATCCCTGTGTAGGAGTCACTGAGGATTGCGATGTCATCTGCAAAGGCGAGCGAAGAACAGCAGACTGCACCATTACCCTGCCTTAGCGGGACACCCATTCTTGCCCGTTCCAGTGTGCAGATCAGGGGGTCCATCGTGATATTAAATAGCAGTGGTGATAGCGGGTCACCCTGCTTGACGCCCCTTTTAATGAGGATGGGTTCCGTCACAGTTTTGTCACCCTCTATCACCGTGGTGTTGTCGGTATAGAGATTCTCCACCAGGTGAACAAACTTGCCCGGCACACCCATCCTCTTCAGCCCAACTGAGAGCATCTTGTGACCAACGGAGTCGAACGCCTTCGCCAGGTCAACAAAGACTACCGCCAATTCCTTTCTTTTGCCCTTCGACCCTTTATGATGTTCTGTAGGATTGCAATATTTTCATTGCACCCCGGGGTAGCCGCTATAAATCCTTTTTGCCGAGGATTGAGCCTCACCGCTTTCGACAGTCTCTTTGCTATGACCTTAGTGAAGAGCCTGAGCAACATCGGCCCGATCGTTATCGGCCTCCAGTTGTCGATGTTTTTAAGGAGCTCTGCGTCCTCGGTTTTTGGTATCAGTACAGTTCGACTCCTCTTTAGTATTGTTGGGACAAATGCCAACGCCAGCCACAACGGAGAAGAGGCGAGGTATAAGCGTCTCATCCTGGCCCATGATGTTTTCCCAGGTGCTCCATCTTCATCCCGTCCAGACCCGCTGCACTCTTCGTATTCATCTCACTCATTTCATTCTCTACCTCCTCTTGCGTAATGGCTACCATTAGCTGTGTCGTGTTCGTGTTGCCACCACACGGTGCCATTTTGCTGATATTGGCCTTGTTATTAGGTTGTGACAATTTCATACGAAAGCAGTGTTCCAGTTCTTCCCTACTGAGAGGGCAACTTGATGCGGCTGGCGCGCCCATGATTTGGCGAGCCAGTCGTTTCCTATCTTTTTGATATAGGGTTTGAGTGATCTTATACTTGTGCTTCTTCACGGCCCATCTCCTTCTCGCACCAGAGTTCGGATTGCTTGAAACCCTGTTCTCCTTTTCATTCTGCCCGCCTTTCGGCCCTTGCCCTTACGGGGCTTTGGAGAGAACTTGTCGATCACTCCTTCTGTGATTTGCTCGACCAAGTGGATGCATCGCTCTTTGTTTCGTGTATCCCCTAGTAGTTCTTCTGCCCTCGCGATCAGTACTGTTAGATCTCGATGTACTGGGCGCCATGCACCTTCTTCCTCGAGCGGTCAATGGTTACGGTCCGTCCTTGGTCAGACGAGGCCAACTCTTCAGTATCAGTTTCATGCTCAGATTGACTACCCGCCTCCTCGGGGATGTTCTCGTTTTGGTGCTCGACTTCAGCCTCCCACGTTCTGATACGCGGATCTCTCCGCTTGTCCGATATCTGTTTGTTTGTCTTTGATGTCAGGATTCTGCCTATCTCGACGTTGATGTACCTGGCCCCTTGGAATCGTTTTTCCAGGTCGAGAAGCATATTTATTTCCTCGTCTGACCAGAGGGAATTTTTACGGGCTTTCTTCGGAGGATTCGCTGCTGCAATCCTTTTTCTGTTCCTCACTGCTGGATGCTCGTGCCTCTCGTGTTGTCCGAGACCCCTTAGTGTAGTGAACTTCTTTTCACATTCTTCGCAGGGGAAATGCCCTCTGTGCTGGGTGGTAGTGGGACCCTTACACTTGGCATAGTGGCAAGCAATCGATTGGTATTCTCCTTTTTTATTACATTTCCCACATACCATGATAATGCGTTTGATCTGATGTTTCTTATTCAGATGCGTCCTGAATAAGCCGACGGTGTTGAGAAATTCATTACATTTCGAGCAAAACAGCACATTCTACTGGGTAGTGAATCGTCACTGGTGACTGAATGTTGTTCACTTTTGATTTAAGTATCGTTACATTTTCGCAATAGGCGTTCCCCTCAGTGTTCCCCGTTCCTGCGGGCTTACTGACGGACGTCATCGCACTTTCCTTATCTGAGCCAAATGTCTTGGTCAGCCGACTGTAGAATGTTTGAGTTTGGATTATTCCACACTTATCCTGGCCCTCCAGGGACGACGTGTACTCATCCATTATGTCTCCACTTGGCGGGAGTAACTATGACTCTCTTTTAATATCGGGGAGTTGCTGGCTTGTTACCGTAGCTGTGGACGTCTTCATCGTGTTCTCGTCCACAGTGAGTC
>JAXLNO010000464.1:0-29276 GCA_038087875.1 Malacoraja senta | reverse complement strand
TTCCCTTCTTCACTATCCCCAATATCGCCTAATAATTTTCCCTTTGTAGGTTTTATTTAATTTCCCTGAAAATTCCCTGAATCTTTTTGCGTTCTGAGGAATCCTATCGCAGATTATTTTCAATGGACTTCCAGATGTGTTTGTTAGGTCCTTCACTAGACTATTTCCCATCCTCTTACACAATAGACACAATACTGATACGTTTCAAAGCACTCACCTCCTCTACACTCGCTCCTCTCTTTCAGTCTCCAAGGCCACTGAGATCGATTTCACACAATAGCCAACGTCTATCAGATTCACACCTCTCTCACATAATAATACATTCAATTTTATTCAACCACTAGTCAATCGTTCTATTCAATCACTCAGTTCAATGACTACACAATCGCTCTTCAATTGTTCTACTCAATTACCCTTCAATCGCACACTCAACGTTCTTATCAATTCGATCTTATTCACAATCACCCATTCAATTTTCAACCTGTAAACAAAGAATCTCCAGTCTCCCAAATTAAGGTACTTAATATTTAAATCATCTAGCAGCAATCTCTCCCACTCAGAACACTTTGAATTAACAAAGACTGACAAAACCGAACCACGCAAGCAAGACTATACTTCAACAAGAAACTATTCCCCCAATTATAAGTAGACAAAGACACACCCCAATATAAACGACAAGCATCCACTTATTATGACGATGAATCATGCACTAATAAATCCTCCTTGGGGCGTACTTGGTCAACGGAACTAACCCTCCCCTGACACAGCGATCGAAAGAATACGAACCCTAATCACACCACCACGAATCGGACTCTAACAATACCGACAATCCGGATTTAAACAAATCCCATATATTCAATTTAAACGCACTTTTACCCCAATTATCAAAGACACAAAATCCTTAAGCACCCACACAGTCAAGACAAGTAGCGGTTCGTGATCTTATCACACTCCCAATATATTTTAAATGTTACAAATATATTTATACAGTTCGGATCTGATAAAGATATACACAGGAAATTTACAATACACTATAGTTACAACACACTAGCGCACAATTTACAAACACTTGATTTGTAACGCTGTTATCAACCAGTGAACCTCTCCCTCTGATACCAAAGATTTTTCCCTTCCTTGGGTACTCTTTGCTGAGCGGTACAACTTCTTAATTGACTACTCTTCCTCCTTCAGATACTTTTCCTCCTGCTAAGACTGGATTTCTATTGGGGGACCTCAAGTTTTCAGAATCAGGGGTACTTTTTCCCGTCCGGATACTTTTCACCAAAAAATTAGGT
Source organism: Malacoraja senta (assembly GCA_038087875.1). Taxonomy (NCBI): domain Eukaryota; kingdom Metazoa; phylum Chordata; class Chondrichthyes; order Rajiformes; family Rajidae; genus Malacoraja; species Malacoraja senta. Next base: position 27,981 of record JAXLNO010000464.1, on the reverse strand, counting down.
TCCCTTCTCTCAGTTACTCTTCACTATCAGGTACTAATCAACAATCGATCAGAGGGTTACTACTCACTGTTGATCAGCCGCTATTCGGAATCGATCTCACCACGCTATACAAACTTCAAAGTTCTATAAACACAGAATTTGAATTCTACCATACATTCAGAACTTCAATATGAACTTCTGTGTTTAGGTACTTTAATTCTGCAAATTTAAGTTTGCTCTGTTCGGACCAATCAGTTTTAGTGCATACCACTCAATGTACGCGGGTTCAAATTCATATTTACTCGAACAATGAAATCTTGAATAGACTACAGTATTCCCAGCCAATCTATACTCAAGCCGCCGAGCCCGGTGCCTTTACGAAAGTCCTCCTCCATATTTTCTGGGTTGCAGAAACACACACAGGCGTGGCCTCTAACCAACCTAGGCTCACCCCGTCAAAAGGCCCTAATCCTTATCACCTGCTTGGCACCAGGTGTCAGTGCCGAGCCTCTTCACGCTGGCAGTCGATGCCGATTATCAGAACGCACCTTTTCAATCAGCACTCCCAGCAACGACAGGTCAAATGCTTCACCACTTAGCACATATACCAGACTTGTTTTCAATATCCCACCGATCGTATACCAATTCTGGGTAGGGCTTCTAACCCAAATCAGACACGGAATTTGGCTTTGCCAGCAGCTGCAGCTAACAACTATGAACAAGTAGTAGGGCCTCTAACCCCACCTTAGTTTTAAGGGCCTCTAACCCAAAGGAGCGCTATCACCCCAGCCCCCCCCCCCCCCCGTGCTTGCTAGACTCTGTTCTACAATCTCATTGGAACCCTTTCCCAAGCCTGCGATTGATCGAGCTGCTCCAACTAGCGAAGTGCCGAAAATCAATGCGAAAACGGCTCCGATTTCCGCACTCGCGATCGGGATAGCTCAACACACTTAATCGCAAATTTGTGTTTCGGGGTACGTTGAGATCCAGGACAAGCCCCCAATGTAAATAGCTCATTCTAAGCTCCCCCCATTCTAGTTTCAGTCAATAAAATACTGAATCAAGTACTTGAGCAACTAAACTTTATTTTGGAAAACACAAATTCCCCTATACAATACATAACCACCACGGGTTCGATCCTTGTATCTGCTTGGCCAAGCCCTTCTAGCCTTTTGCAAGCAGAGACACTCCAAAAGGTCACACAGTCCCAAGCGTTCTTCTAGAAGATCGACATCGGACCTCGTGGGAGCTACCTTTTATAGTTCCCCAAACCTTGAGCGGCCGAACCACATGGAGGTGGTCTCTGTACAGTCCAATAACACATATCGATTTAGACAGTACATGATTGACAGTTCCCTAACCCAATAACATAGTAACTAATACACTGCATTTGAAAGGATCTTCTTGAAAGAAGCTAACATAGATGAATAATGCAACATGTGCCTTGGGATTCAGACAACCCAGGAAAAGCTTAACATTTCAACCAATCAACAACTATCCAAATAAGGCATCGCAACATTATTTACACTATGTATATCTGGTTTGTATTGACCCAATCAGTTCCATGCATTTTACACCTTATTGTAAGACTTCAGCAGATGTCCCATCGTCTCTCTGCAACTCTTATCTAGGCCACAGACAAACTGGCACCATTCAGCAGCTTGTCTCAGTTCTGCAAAGACACATTTAACTTGAATAAAATGGCCTAGCAGCACACAACCCCTTACTCAATTTTAATACCATGGCTGCTCCAATTTATCTAGGATTAACACCCACAGCACACTGGCCACACTGTCATTTAACCACTGCCATCAGAAAGAAGATACAGGAGCCTGAAAACTAACGTCCTGGTTCAGGAGAAGTTTCTTCACCACAACCATCAGGCTGTTAAATATGACAACCTCCAAATAAGCTCTGAACTGCACAGACTTAGAGCCATTGTATTTGTCTTTGCACAACTCCTGTTTGTTTATTTGTCTCTCTTGCCACACACACACATCTACATGAATAAAAGTCTCATCTTGACCACTTCCAGTCTGCGCCTTATATTGATTTTAGAAAAAGCGCTACCATATATCGCTATGATTTTTGGCCATCTTACTCAAAGCCCTCCTTCGCTTAGGTAGCCCCGAGGATTTTTCCGATCAATGAAAATTAAAAAGTTATGAATGTTTAAAAAATCTTGAATTCAGCTGATTGGTCCTCTCACCTGTCAATCACCAAGATGAAGGTAACGCCCCTTCTGTGGGGCCTGGAGTATAAAGCCCAAATGATATGAAATTGCATTTGAATTTGGTGGCCTGCACTCTGCTTGAAATGGTAGGAAATGAATTTGATGGCCTGCACTCTGCTTGAAATGGAATTTCAAAGTATAGCCGTGAGTGAACTGCCAGCCCACCAGCCATGTCAATGAACTGCCAGCCCACCAGCCGTGGGTCAACTGCCAGCCCAACAGCCGTGAGTGAGTGAACTGCCAGCCCACCAGCCGTGAGTGAGTGAACTGCCAGCCCACCAGCCGTGAGTGAGTGAACTGCCAGACCATCAGCCGTGAGTGCGTGAGTGAACTGCCAGCCCACCTTTGGCCTACCTGAAACCACTAATTTCGGCCCATACGGCCCCTATTAGCCCAGAAACCAGTCCCTTTTGCCCGTAATGCCCGTATTAGCCTAGGAGGAGCATTTTGACCCAAAAGGCCCGTGCCAGGCCAGGAAATGTCCACAGAAAGTGCCTTTCACTGAGATTTCACTGAGATTTTTTTTTTAAGTCCCTTCGGCCCATCAGGCATGTACTAGCACAGGAGGAATCCCTTCGGCCCATCAGTAAGTATTCCCCCTGGAAGTATTAAATCTCACCCCAGTATTTTTCTCCCTCCCTTCATTGGCTCCCTGTGAGATCAAGACCAGGATAGACTTTTCTCCTTCATTGCTGTGATCTGTAGAAAAATATATAAATGTCTAAAATTGATTCATCACCCTCTCCCCCTTCTCTCTCACAGTCTCTCACCTGTTTTGGGCAGAATTTCTGGCAGTTCATGAGCTGCCAGCCCACGAGCCCTGAGTGACTGATCTGCCACCCCGCCAACCTTGTGTAACTGAGCTGCCAGCCCATCAGGCCTGAGTAACTGAGCTGCCAGCCTACAACGCCTGAGTGGCTGAGCTGCCAGCACACCAGGCCTGAGTAACTGAGCTGCCAGCCCACCAGGGACAATTTAAAAAAAAACATTTTATACCAAGCCAATTAACCTACATCTTTGGAGTGTGGGCAGAAACCGAAGATCTCAAAGAAAGCCCACGCAGGTCACGGGGAGAATTTGCAAACTCCGTACAGAGAGTACCCGTAGTCAGGATTAAACCTGGGTGTCTGGCGCTGTAAGGCAGTAGCTCTACTGTGTATGCAGCCCGGTCCATCCTGTAAACCACCCTCCCAATGCATCAAATCCATCTACACTGCACGCTGCCTCAGGAAATCAGACAACATAATCAAGGATCGCTCTCAGTGTGATCATTCCATCTTCTACCCTCTCCGTTTGGACAGAATATATAAAAGCTTGAAAGCACGTACCATCAGATTCAAGAACAGCTTCTTCCTGCTGCTAACAGACTACGGACGAGACCTTTCATATGCCAAGGATGTATTCCCCATCTCCCAGTCTACCTTGTTGTGGCCCTTGCATTTTTTTACAACTGTACTTTCTCTGCAGCTGCAACACTATATTCTTCACTCTGTATCCCTTCTCTTTTTGCATTTCATGAAGTACTCATGTATGGTTTGATTTGTCTGATTTGCATAGCATGCAAAACAATGTTTCTCGTTGTATCTAAGCGCATGTGACAATAATAAACTGATACAATATCAATAGGGGTGGCACAGTGGCAACTCAGCAACCTTAATTAAAAGTCACAATAGCAGCGATGTGTCTTTTATCTGCTAAAACACCCCAAGGCTTTTCGCAGGAGTTTAATCAGACAAAATTTCACTGTGGCCCTCTTAAGGAGATAATAATAGAGAATCATAGAAATTCACAGCAGACACAGGGACCATTTTGCTTGAAAGATTGTGAATATACTCCCATAGTGCTGATGGATATGGTATTCCAAAGTTTGACTTCATGAAGGATAATGTTTTAGTTTTAGTTTTGGATATATAGTGTGTAAACAGGCCCTTCGGCCCACCGAGTCCACGCCGACCAGTGATATCCCATACACTAGTCTATCCTACACACTTGGGACAATTTTACAGAAGCCAATTAAGCTACAAGGCTGCATATCTTTGGAATGTGGGAGGAAACCGGAGCACCGGGAGAAAACCCACATGGTCACAGCGATAACATACAAACTCTGCATAGACAACAGCTGCAGTCAGGATCGACCCAGGCTATAAAGCAGCAACTCCATTGTTGTGCCACTATGCCGTTCAATGAGCCATATTCCAGTGATATATTTCCAATGATTTAAAGACATTAAAGACATGGTAAAATAGAATAGGCAAGGGATGACAAATATTAAACAGCAAACAGAGAACAGGGAGACATTTGTTCAAGGTTTTGTTTATTATTGTCACATACTGAGGTACAGCGAAAAAGCTTCATTTTGCATGGTATCCAATCAAATCAGATAATACCATACATTAATCCAATCAAGCCAAACTCAAGTACAATAGGTGGATCAAATGTATGTGATGCCATTATTAAGGAGAGACACAACTGAAGCAGTTTGTTGATATTTTTTTGAGATGTTTTTTATTTTGTTTTATATCTGAGGAAGGACATGCTGGCATTGGAGAGGATCTAAGGGACTTTTACGAGAATGTTCCCAGAGATGATTTGATTAATGTTTGAGGAGCATTTGAAGGGTCTGAGCCTGTAGTCGCTGGAGTTTAGAAGGATGAGGGGGGACCTCAGTGAACCCTGCCGGATAATGAAAGACCTGGATAGAGTGAATGCAGAGAGGGTGTATCCACTAATGGGAGAGCCTAGAACCGGAGGACACAGCCTTAAAATAAAAGGATGTACCTTTAGATTGGAAATGAAGAGGGTGGTGAATCTGTGGAATTCCTTGCCACAGTTGGCTGTGGAAGTGAAGACATTGGGTATTTTTAAAGCAGAGATTGATCGGTTCTTAACCAGCAAGGGCATCAAAGGTTACATGGAGATGGCATGAGAATGGAACTGAGAGGGAATAATAGATCAGCCATGATTGAATGGTGGCGTAGACTCAATGGGTCAAATGGCCTAATTCTGCTGCCATTTTTTTCAGTTTGGGTATTATTAGTACTACTTCAAATGAGCTTCAACTTAAGTGAGCGTAAAGCAGGCAATAATGTTAATTATAGAAAGATTATCCATAGACTCTTAAGCAGTCTAAGTATTAATATGGGATACATTGCTGGTTTAAATCAGACTGAAGTTAAATCAGTTTGAGTCTGAAGAAGGGTCCCGACCCAAAATGTCACCCATCCTTTTTCTCCAGAGATGGTGCCTGACCTACAGAGTTACTCCAGTGCTTTGTGTCTATCTTCGATATAAACCAGCATCTACAGGTCCTTTCTACCCACTGGTTTAAATCAGAACTTGTATAGCTCAAAAGAGTCTGTCACAAATAGTAGTAACGTTGAAATCTCCCTGACAGATATTAATAATTCATTGCATGTTACCTTGGTTATGATAGTAGCCCATTTGTCTTAAGTATCTATTCCCCAAAAAAAGCACACAAGTTCTAGGAACATGTTGTAAAGTATTTGTCCCCAGTGTTGACTAGAATAATTTCTATTCACTCTTTTGATGTGACTGAGGATTCCTATTTCATTTTCTGCGAGTAGCTTTTACTTTATCATTATATGGTATGATGGGTGTGAGTGAGTGGATTCATCAGTAACAAGCCATTAAATTAATATCACCAAGTTGGTAATGAGATAGCAAAAGTAAGGTGTTCTGATCTTCGGTTAAAAGGAGCCAATTATTTTATTTATCAAATACTCAAGTTCATCAAACCATCTTTTATTTTCATTGAACATTTTGGTAACTGAACAAAATCCTTCTCCTTTAGGAAGGAGATGAGGAGGAATTTCTTTAGTCAGAGTGGGGTGAATCTGTGGAATCATTTGCCACAGCAGACTGTGGAGGCCAAGTCAATGGACATTTTTAAGGCAGAGATACTGTAGATAGATTGTTGATTAGTATGGGTGTCAGGGGTTATGGGGAGAAGGCAGGAGAATGGGGTTAGGAGGGGGAGATAGATCAGCCATGATTGAATGGCGGAGTAGTCTTGATGGGCCGATTGGCCTAATTCTGTTCCTATCACATGACCTTATGACCTTATCATTCTAAAAGATTAACTTCCTGCAGACAAAAGTCAATACACAATAATGTTTTTACAGTAAATACAAATAGGAATAGAGGGATATGGATCACTTAGATTGGAATTATGTTCAGCATAGATATTGTGACATTGTGACCAAAGGGCCTGTTCCTGCGCAGTATGGTACCAAACTGTACCAGATCCAATGATAGACAAAAATTGCTAGAGTAACTCAGCGGGTCAGGTAGCATCTCCATAGAACAAGGATAGGTGATGTTTCAGGTCGGAATCCTTCTTCAAACGTTTGGGGTCGGGAATAGAGATGCTACCTCAGGCTTGTCGGTCGACAGACCCTGCCCGAAGGCTTGTCGGACGGTGGGGCCCCACCTGCAGCCGCGAGTGGTTTCTCAGGGTGCTCCAGTTTCTTCCCACACTCCAAAGACATACAGAATGTAGGTTAATCAACTTTGGTAAAATTGTCCATTTTCCTTTGTGCGTAAGAGAGTGCTAGTGTATGCGGTCATTGTTGGTCTGCGCAGACTTGGTGGGCCGAAGGGCCTATATCCACGCTGTATTTATAAGGCCCAAAGTTTAAAGAGCTATATTGATTTCTAACCACCACCCCTCCCCATTTCTCCCTGTACTTGCTGAAGTTTAGAAGAATGAGGGGCGATCTCATTGAAACCAACCAATTAAAGAAGGACCTAGATAGAGTGGATGTGGAATGTTAGAGTCCAGTAACCAGATAGGACAGCCTCAGAACAATAGGGGTTGTTAGAATTTGCCTGAAATTGGAGAATTCAATATTCACACCATAGGTAGACACAAAGTGCTGGTCAGCTGGTCAGGCAGCATCTCTGGAGAAAATGGACACATGACTTTTTGGGTCGGGACCCTTCTTCAGACTAATTGTAGTGGGGAGGAACTGCAAGAATGACAAGACCAGGACAAATCAGGGCCGGCAACAGATGACATCAGGCAGGGTGGTTCCGTGATAGGCCGATTCTTTACAAACTCTGGAACTGATTACCTGACTTTTAGTAAGGGGTGGGGGGAGGGGAGTGTTTGTCGAAGTTACCTAAAACTTTGAGAATTCAACATTGTAAGCTACCCAAGTGAAATATAAGGTGCTTTTTCCTCCAATTTGCATGTGGCCTCATTCTGGCTATAGAGGAGGCCCGGGACAGAAAGGTCAGTATGGGAATATGAAGAAGAGTTAAAATGGTTGGCAACCGGAATATTCAGCAGGCCTTGACAGATTGAGCACAAGTGTTCAGCGAAACGGTCGCCGAGTCTACGCTTGGTCTCGCCAATGGGCAGGAGCCCATATCGGGAACATTGGATGCAGTAAATAGGGTTGGAGGAGGTGCACGTGAACCTTTGTCACACCTGGTAGGACTGTTGAGGTCCCCAGATGGAGTGGAGGAAGGAGGTGTAAGGGCAGGTGTTGCATCTCCTGTGGTTGCAGGGGAAAGTACCTGGAGATGGGATGGTTTGGATGGGAAGGGTTGAGTGAACCAGGGAGTGCAGAGGGAGTGGTACATACCATTCAGCCTTAAGGGCCTGTCCCACGATTATGCGACTGCATGCGGCAAGCGCGACCTAACGTGGTCGCTTGAGTCGTACGGCCTCTTCGATCGCCGGAGCCGTATGGAGTTGTGCGGAGCTGGTCCCGACATCGCGCAGTGCTCCGAAAAACTGACACTGTTCAAAAATTCCACGCGGCAACGGCCTGCCGGCCCGCAGCCGCCTCGATGCGCATGTGCAGCGTCTCGATGCCGTACGCAGCGTCTTGACACCGTACGTCACGCGCGAACTTCCCGCGGACTTCGCTCAAACTTCACGTCACTCACTCGACCTCCGCGCGGCCCCCGCTTCCGGTTTGGTCGCGCTCGCCGCATGCTGGTGGGACTGGCCCTGTACGGGGATCACTCGACCTCTGCACGGCCCCCGCCTCCGGTTTGGTCGCGCTTGCCGCATGCAGTCGCATGCTCATGGGACATGCCCTTTACATGCCCTTTACCTCAAGGTCAGCTGCGGGAGGCTCCGGGGCAGAAAGGCTGAAGGTGGACGGGTGAGGAAAGGGATGATGGTTTGTTGGACAAACTGGACGGAGGTGACGGCTGGAGGCCCAGCAGCAGCCTGGGGCTTGCCTGGATCGGGCGCCACTCCAGTAGACTAAGTATGCAAACCAGACCGTAGAATTTCACTGTACCCAGACAGTCACGGGGAGAATTTACAAACTCTGTACAGACAGCACTCATGGTCAGGATCGAATGGGGGTCTCCAGCGCTGTAAAGGCGGCAACTCTCCCGCTGCACCACGGTACCTTAGTTATCTTTATCGTCTACTGGATAGTTCTAGCTGTGAAACGCTTAAAGTGATTGAAGTCCTTCCATCTAAAATCATTTTTCTCCTGCGTTAGCACCATTAGTTTTAGCCTGTGACAAGTGGCAACATTCTGCGAATCATTTCTCAAATCAATTTGTTACAGCTTGACTGTACGGGGCTGGGTCAGCAGTCACTGCAGTTCAATATGTGACTTGTAACAGGCAAGTCATCATTTTGTGTCCCAGAGCTACCCATCACTTTAACTCCGCTTTGTGGTTGAGTGAATGTCCTTAGCATCTGGATGAGCCTGAGAGGTGAAATACCATGATAAATCTTTTCTTCCCCCAAACCCCCCCCCCCCCCCCCCCCCCCTCCAACATTTTCTTAAAGTAGTTTGGTGTTTAGTTCTGCAGTGTTGCAGTGGGGAGCAGATAATGTGCTGATGTTAGACTTAGACTTAGACTTAGATTCCTTTATTGTCATTCAGACCTTTCGGTCTGAACGAAATTTCGTTGCCTGCAGTCATACATATAATAAATAACAAAACACACAATAAACACAAATTAACATCCACCACAGTGAGTTCACCAGGCACCTCCTCGCTGTGATGGAGGCAAAAGTCTTAAAGTCTCTGTCTCTTCCCTCTTTGTTCTTCCTATGCGCTGAGGCGATCCAGGCTTCTGATGTTGTGACCCCGCCGGGTGATGGTAAGTCAGTCCCTCGGCTGAATCCGAGCTCCGCTCCGTGATGGGCCGGTTCAAACTCCGCGGCCCAGGGTGGTCGAAGCTGCTGAAGCTGCTGCCCTCCAGTCCAGCGGACGCAGCTGTAGTTGCGGGAGCTCCATAAAAACAGGTCACCCACCTGTGACCTGCGAGCTCCCGACGATGTCATCCACCGTGCCCGCGGCCGAGCCTCCGGATTCAGGTCGCTACCAGTGTCCTCGGTCGCCACCGCCGGAACGCCACCGCAGCCTCGAAGCCGACCAGCCCCGTGCTGGTAAGTCCTGGCTCTGCCTCCGGAGCCTCGAGGTCGGTCGGTCGCAGTTGGAGTTGGGGGCCGCCAGCTCCGCCATTAGGCCTCAGCGCAGACGGAGGCAGAGAAGGGGGATACGACAAGAAAAAGTCGCATTCCCCCGAAGGATGAGACAAAAATCATGTTTCATGTTGAGGCTTAGTATTAGAATCCGATGGGCTTGATGTCAAGCACAAAGATGTTACTTCGACTAAAAAGAATTAGGTGAGAAGATACAATTCTCAGATTGGCTCATACTTTGAACTAATGTGGGTCTATTGCTCTGAAATATTGTCCCAGCTGGGTCTGTCTCAGAAATCTAGAGTCTTCATCTGAAGTATTTTCATTCCCTTCTTCACAGAATGAATTTTCATAGCCATCACCAGACTATGTGGTGTTCTAAATGTAGAAACAAGGAACAGTTGATGCTGGTTTACCATGGAAAGACACAAAGTGCTGGAGTAACTCAGTGGGTCAGACAGCATCACTGGACCACATGAATAGATGACAGTTTGGGTCGGGACCTTCCTTCTGACTCACGTTTCAGGTTGGGCTTGAACATACAAATTAGTACAGATTCAATCCCGAGTATGAAGAAGGATCCTGATCTGAAACATCATCTATCCATGTTCTCCGGGGATTCTGCCTGACTCGCTGAGTTACTCCAGCATTTTGTGTCTTTTATGTGGTGTTCCACATATCTACCATCTGTCCGTCCATCCATCTTAAAGGAAAATGTATAATTCAGCATAAGAGCAAAATATTATTTTCCCATGCCTGCATGGGGCTCCAACTAAAAGGCCAATAATCTCCGCCAAGTAAGCAGTGCTCCATTACATACACAGCCCTGCCTTAATCTCTCCTTCAGTCCTACAATCATGAAGGGTCTCGACACAAAACATTGCCTTTCCATGTCCTCCAGAGATGCTGCCTGACCCGATGAGTTACTCCAGCATTTGATGACTCCCATTGACTCCATCTGCACTACATCTACAAAATCAGAGATGAGTATTATCCCGGTCACTCCCTCTTCTCCCCTCTCCCATCAGGCAAGAGGCACAAAAGTGTGAAAACACACACTTCCATATTCATGGACAATTTCTTCCCAGCTGTTATCAGGCAACTGAGTCATCCTATCATGTAACACTCTGAATTACTCCACCATTGTGTGTCCAATTTTACACTGTGGTGTATATAGTGTAGGTTCCAATAAAATCTTAGGCCATAATGAAGGCATGGCTGCTAACTGAACAAGGTTTTTCAGGTGTACTCTATCACAGACTTGCCGTACTCTCTATCCGCATGACCCATTCATCTCCTGTTTTGTTACATAAAATGTCTTCTCCTCAAATGAAAATAAAGCAGCAGCATTACTGCAGCAAATCCTACAGCCCATCACTGATCTCTATTGATTTTCTTGGCAAGAGAAAATTGCACATTTTGAGGTGTGCAGATGTACAAAATAAAAGGAAATAATAGTTGACCTATTCTTATATCCTTTGAGGGAAGGGATTTGAATTCAGAATTAACCAAGGCTTTTGATTTGACTCTTTTACAGATATTCTCTCATTATAGTATGATAAACAAATATATATATTGCTGTGATTGCAATGATACAAGGCAGTGCAATCAGAATTCATCACCTGCAGTGGATTCCTGCTACTGTCATTTTCATTCTTTCCAGCAAAATGAACAAGGGTAATTGAGAGAAGACTATATAGTGCTTCTGACTATTGCAGTCTTCATCAGGAAAACATTCAAGACAAACCATTTTGCTATGAAAGCACTCAAAAAACTCCAAATGGCTTGTATATCTCTCCCTCAGTCTCATGCCATGTTGCAAATTTGCAGCATGGCATAATTTTTAGCATTCCACTCATTTGGGGAGAGTTGCATGTCTTTGGATTTGATTAAAGGGAGAAGGGATAGGAACAGGTGCCATATGATAGACACAAAATGCTGGAGTGATTCAGTGGAACAGGCAGCATCTCTGGAGATAAATAATAGGTGTTTGAGACCCTTCTTCAGACTCTAATGGGAGACCCTTCTTATGTGCACTGTGAGAGAAGGGCTGTGGTCGGGCCTAGTGTTTGGCAGAGTAATCATTCATGAAAGTTCAAGGTAAGAGAGCAATGAAAGGAGCATGCAAGTGGAGGAATACATATTGTGGTATCACACTTAGAGTCATAGAGTCATACAGCGTAGAAACAGGCCCCTACGGCCAAACTTGCCCACACCAACCAACATGTCCCATCTACACCAGTCCCAACTGCTTGCATTTGGCCCATATCCCTGTAAAACTGTCCAATCCGTCTAATTGTTTTTTCAACGTTGCAAAAGCGCTGCCTCAACTACCTCCTCTGGCACCTCGTTCCATGCACCCACCAGCCTTTGTGTGAAAAAGTTACCCCTCAGATTCCTAGGGGCACTGCATTGAAGGCGCCTCTACCTGTCCGTTTTTTAAAATTTTAGTTTGTCTAACAGTTTTGTTTTGGGTATTCTTTAGTTTTTCTATGTGGGGGAGTGGGAAACCGCTTCCCAGTCGCTTCCTGGCAAGGATGCGACTATTTCTCCGAGTCGTGTCCTCGCCCCCCACCTCGCGGCCTACCAGCTGGATCGGAGCGGCCTTTCCTTCCGGCGATCGGGGACCAGGCCAGAGCTTCGGCAGCGGCGTGACGCTGGTTTCAGCGCAGAGCGGGCGATACCTACCTGGATCGCCGTTTGAAGCTCCGGAGCGTTGGGCCCATTGCTCCAACATCGCGGGGCTGTGGTTCACGGAGCTCCCAGTGCGGGCGGCGCTGACCGACATCGCGGAGTCCCTGGGGCCCTTTGCCAAGGGCCACCAGCGGGAGTCTCCGCCCGACGCGGCCTGGGGACGTCGGGAGCTGCGCACTCCAGTGGGAAGCGGCCGTTTTGGAGGTCCAAGCCCCTGAGGTTGTCCTCCAGTCCCGACGTCGGAGCTCCAACATCCCAGCGAGCGGACCTGAGCGGCAGGCTGCCAGTAGCGGCGACTGCGGAGGGCTCCGGAGGCCCCCACCACGGGTGAACATCGAGGAAGAGACTGACATTGGTGCCTTCCCTCACAGTGCTAAACTTTTGATTCTGCTGTGTGGGGATGTTTTATGTTTAAATCTATCGTGTGTTGTGTTCTTTATTTTAGTGTATGGCTGTATGGTGATGACATTTCACTGTGCCAACTGGCACATGTGACAAATAAATACATCTTGTATCTTGTATCTTGCAAATCTTTCCACCTTCACCTTAAACCTATGTCCTCTGGTTCTCAATTCCTCTACTCTGGGCAAGAGACTCTCTACGTCTACCCGATCTATTCCTCTCATGATTTTATACACCTCTATAAGATCACCCCTCATGCTCCTGAGCTCCAAGGAATAGAATCCCAGCCTGCTCAACCTCTGCCTTTAGCCCAGGCCCTCAGGTCCTGGCAACATCCTCATGAATCTCTTTGCACCCTTTCCAACTTGACACATCATTCCTATAACATGGTGCCCAGAACTGAACACAATACTCTAAATGTGGCCTCACCAATGTAGTTCAGTTCAGAATCCTTCAATAAGTCCCCAGCATTGATTGCAGATAAGTACTGTGTTATTGAATCAATCAGCATTGCAGTTGAAGAGTTGGAACTGGTGTCAAAGATCCAAAGCTGTGAAGGGAAAGATAATCGCCTGTTGTATTGAGAGACTATCTCTGGGGAGTACATTGACCTGGAGAATTGGGGGTTTGATACTGGGATGACTGAAAAAAAACCTGTTTCTGTCCTGTGTGCCCTCTATCGCCAGAGTGAGGCCACATGCAAACTGAAGAACGCCACCTCATATTTTGCTTGTGTAGCTTACAATCCAACAGTATTAACATTGAATGCTGGGGAAACAATTAGACGGATAGGACAGTTTTAGAGGGATATGGGCCAAATGCAAGTAGTCGGGATTGGTGTAGATGGGACATGTTGGCTGGTGTGGGCAAGTTTGGCCGAAGGGGCCTGTTACTACGCTGTATGACTCTATGACTCTAAGTGTGGTACCACTATATGTATTCCTCCACTTTGCAATTGTAGGTAACCTCGAACAACACCTACCCCCCCCCACCCCCCACCATTTCTTCCCGCATACCTACCTGGACACTCACCTATTTCTCCCCTCCACCCACATTATTTCCTCTAGCTTCACAATTTACAACTCTTCAATCCTTTTATCTCACACCATCTGTTTTAATCTCTGGCCTTTGTCCAACCCTCTGCCTATCAAAACCTCCCCTTGCCTGTATCCACCTATTACATGCCCCTGCTTGGCCTCTTCTGTCCCAGCTTTCATCCTCCCACCCCTCTTCTCCCACCTACAATCAGTCTGAAGAAGGGTCACGACCCAAAACGTCACCTAACCATATTCTCAAGAAATGTTGCTGTGGGAATTGTGGGAAGAACTGTTCTTCCATTTTGTCGTCCAGGTCTATATACTCCCCATAGAGAGCACTTCATAAGTATCATAGTTCAAAGAGCAGAATTAAGCTATTCAGCCCATCACTTCTGCTCCACCATTCAATCAAGGCTGATCTATCTTTCGCTCTCAACTCCATTCTCCTGCCTTTGTCCCATAACCCATGACATACTTACTAATCAAGAATCTGTCAATCTCTGTCTTAAAAATATCCTAGACTTTGCCTCCACAGACTTCTGTGGCAATGAATTCCACAGATTCACCACCCTCTGACTAAAGTAATTCCTTCTCATCTTTCTAAAGGTACGTCCTTTTATTCTGAGGCTCTGGCCTCTGGTCCTAGACTCTTCCACTAGTGGAAACATCCTCTCCACATTCACTCTATCCAGGCCTTTCACTATTCCACTAATTTCATTGAGGTTCCTCTGCCCATTTTGTGGGAATTGAACTTTACTCCGGTGATTATACCCTTCAGAGCTTGACTAAACATACCTGTTGCCAGTGGCCCATAGAGTCAAAAACAAGTCTGTTAAACACAAGGAAGAGCTTGTGAACTCCAATCTACACCTAAACACCTTAATTTTCCTACATAGATAAAGAAGCCTATTTTTTTCCACCTTAATTTGAAAGTTGCTGAATGCTGGATCACAATAGTTAAACCTATAAACATGCGTGTCCGTGACCAACCTTGGTTTATATGCTGTCAAAAATGATATAAAAATACTGCATGCTTTGAATCTGCAGAATAGTCTCTTGCTTGACTCAGGTCTTGCACAAATTATTCCGACATTGCCGGACCCGCAGAGTTCCTCCAGCACTTTGTTTCCTGTTGCTCGTCAACTCCTGAACACCCGTGCAACCATCTACAATTGGCTGAGTGTGCTACAGTCACTCGTTGTAGAGCATTAACATGAAGGCAACAATGTCCATTCCATCATCACACAACATTGGAGATGTAGGAAGAACTACAAATGCTGGTTTAAATCGAAGATAGACACAAAATGCTGGAGCAACTCAGCGGGACCGGCAGCATCTCTGGAGAGAAGGAATAGGTGATGTTTTAGGTCAAGACTCTCTGCAGAATGATCGACGTTTCGGGTTGAGACCCTTCTTCAGACTCATCTGATCTGATTCTTCAGTGTGAAGAAGGGTCTCAACCTGAAACGTCACCCATTAACATGTAAGCGATGCCCATGCAACTATAACACAGCACGGGTTTGGGGGGGTTACCGATCAGTGTCTTAGAGGTTGATTGGAATGATTGCCAGCTTTGGACAGAACTAAATGAATGAAGGAATACCTGTCTTAGACAGATATGGTTGTTACTAATTAACTACATTTTTTTTTTTTTAGAGATATGGCATGGAATCAGGCCCACCAAACCCACACAGACCATCGATCACCCATTCACACTATTTCTGAAGAAGGGTCTCGACCCAAAACATTACCCATTCCTTCTCTCCAGAGATGCTGCCTGTCCCGCTGAGTTACTCCAGCATTTTGTGTCTATCTTAGGTTTAAACCAGCATCTGCAGTTCCTTACCCACACTATTTCTATGTTATCCCACTCTACACACTGGGGGTAGTTCACAGTGACCAAATAACCTACAAACCTGCACATCTTTGGGATGTGGGAGGAAACCAGAGCACCTGGAGGAAACCCTCGCAGTCACAGAGAGAACATGCAAACTCCACACGTACTGGACTGGAGGTCATAATCGAACACGTTTCTCTGGCATTGTGAGGCAGTAGGTCTACTGCTGCACCTCTGTGCCACTAAATTAACGAGTTCTTGTGAAACTCTAGTTAATTAGTAGGTGAGACCTGTCCATGAAACCTAATTCGAACAAAAATAAAGCAGAGCTGCAGGAGAAACTCAACAGGTCAGGCAGCATCTGTGGAGGGAAAATGGAGAGTAGACATTTTGGGTAGAGGCCCTTCTTCAGGACAGATGACCCAAAATGTTGATTGTCATGTCCCCTCTGTAGATGCTCCCTGTCCCTCTAAGTTCCTCCATCCTCTCTCCTTTTTCACTTAAGACTTTAGACTTTAGTCTTTAGAGATACAGTGCAGTAACAGACCCTTCGGCTCAGTGAGTTTGCACCAACCAGCAACCATCCTGAACACTAACACTATCCTACACACTAGGGACAAATTTACAACTTACCAAAGCTAATTAACCTGTACATCTTTAGAGTGTAGGAGGATACTGGAGCACCTGGAGGAAACCCATGTGGTCACAGAGAGAACGTACAAACTCCGTACAGACAGCACCTGTAGTGGGATCAAACTCGAGTCATTGGCACTGTAAGGAAGCAACTCTACTGCTGCACCACTGTGCCGCCCAGTTTGAAACTGATTTCTAGCTTATGTTGGGAAATGGTACTGATTGGTGTTCAGACTAATTTGTTGTCTATTGTCACGTGTACCGAGGTACAGTGAAAAGCCTTTTGTTGATTGATATCCAGTCAGTGGAAAGACTATACATGATTACATTTGAGCCGTACAGTGTACAGTTACAGGGTAAAGGGAATAAAGTTTAAAGGAAGATAAAGTCCAGTAAAGTCCAATTAAAGATAGTCCGAGGGTCTCCAATGAGGTAGGTGGTAGCTCAGGACCACTCTTTAGTTGAGAGGATAACCAAATGTGCTTGGTGTCAGGAAATGCCCTTTTATTATCTGTGCGCATTTACGTAGAGCATTGTTCCAAATGAACATTGTGTCGGTCAGAGCAAGTATTGACTTCAGTTGCACTTATTCTGTTATTTATTTGCGTTCACTCACAGTTTGTGGACATTGAAGAAAAGGCACCATTTAATGTCCATCCCTAATTACTAATGGAACAGAGGAGGCAGGTTAAAAGTCACTTGTGTTGGAGTTCTTTGAAAGAGGTAACCGTGGCTGACAAGGGATGTCAGGGACAGTATAAAAATAAAAGAGAAGAGCGGGAAGCAAGATGATTGGGTAATGTTTAAAGAGCAACAGAAGATAACTAAAAAGGCAATACGGGGAGAAACGATGAGGTACGAAGGTAAACTAGCCAAGAATATAAAGGAGGATAGTAAAAAGTTTCTTTAGGTATGTGAAGAGGAAAAAATTAGTTAAGACCAATGTTGGACCCTTGAAGACTTGAAAAGGTGAATTTTTTAATGGGGCACAAGAATGGCATATGAGTTGAACAGGTACAATGGATCTGTCTTTAATAAGGAGGACACAAACAATCTTCCTGATGTACTAGCCAGAGGATCTGGGGTGACGGAGAAACTGAAGGAAATCCACATTAGGCAGGAAATTATGCTGGGTAGACTGATGGGACTGAAGGCTGATAAATCCCCAGGGCCTGATGGTCTGCATCCCAGGGTACTTGAGGAAGTGGCTCTGGAAATCGTGGACGCATTGGTGATCAATTTCCAATGTTCTATAGATTCGGGATCAGTTCCTGTGGATTGGAGGGTAGCTAATGTTATCCCACTTTTAAGAAAGGCGGGAGAGAGAAAACAGGGAATTATAGACCAATTAGCCTGACGTCGGTGGTGGGGAAGATGCTGGAGTTAGCATATTTGCTGCACATTTGGATAGCAGTAACAGGATCGGTCCAAGTCAGCATGGATTTACGAAGGGGAAATCATGCTTGACTAATCTTCTGGAATTTTTTGAGAATGTAACTAGGAAAATGGACAAGGGAGAGTCAGTGGATGCAGTGTACCTGGACTTTTAGAAAGCATTTGATAAGGTCCCACATAGATTAGTGGGCAAAATTAGGGCACAAGGTATTGGGGTAGAGTGCTGACATGGATAGAAAATTGGTTGGCAGACAGGAAACAAAGAGTAGGGATTAACGGGTCATTTTCAGAATGGCAGGCAGTGACTAGTGGGGTACCGCAAGGCTCGATTCTGGGACCGCAGCTATTTACAATACACATCAATGATTTAGATGAAGGGATTCAAAGTAACATTAGCAAATTTACAGATGACACACAGCTGGGTGGCAGTGTGAATGGTGAGGAGTCTGCTATGAGAATGTAGGGTGGCTTGGACAGGTTGGGTGAATAGGCGGATGCATGGCAGATGCAGTTTAATGTGGATAAATAGAAACATAGAAACATAGAAAATAGGTGCAGGAGTAGGACATTCGGCCCTTCGAGCCTGCACCACCATTCAATATGATGATGGCTGATCATCCAACTCAGTATCCCCCGTACCTGCCTTCTCTCCATACCCCCTGATCCCTTTAGCCACAAGGACCACATCTAACTCCCTCTTAAATATAGCCAATGTGCTGGCCTCAACTACCTTCTGTGGCAGAGAGTTCCAGAGATTCACCACTCTCTGTGTGAAAAAAGTTTTTCTCATCTCGGTCCTAAAGGATTTCTCCTCTATCCTTAAGCTGTGACCCCTTGTCCTGGATTTCCCCAACATCGGGAATAATCTTCCTGCATCTAACCTGTCCAATCACTTAAGAATTTTGTATGTTTCTATAAGATCCCCCCTCAATCTCCTAAATTCTAGCGAGCACAAGCCAAGTCTATCCAGTCTTTCTTCATATGAAAGTCCTGACATCCCAGGAATCAGTCTGGTGAACCTTCTCTGCACTCCCTCTATGGCAATAATGTCCTTCCTCAGATTTGGAGTCCAAAACTGTACGCAATACTCCAGGTGTGGTCACACCAAGACCCTGTACAACTGCAGTAGTACCTCCCTGCTCCTATACTCAAAACCTTTTGCTATGAATGTTCACATACCATTCGCTTTCTTCACTGCCTGCTGCACCTGCATGCCTACTTTCAATGACTGGTGTACCATGACACCCAGGTCTCGATGCATCTCCCCTTTTCCTAATCGGCCACCATTTAGATAAGTCTGCTTTCCCTGTTTTTGCCACCCAAAGTGGATAACCTCAAATGTATCCACATTATACTGCATCTGCCATGCATTTTCCCACTCACCCAGCCTATCCAAGTCACTTGCAGCCTCCTAGCATCCTCCTCACAGCTAACACTGCCCCCAGCTTAGTGTCATCCGCAAACTTGGAGATGTTGCATTCAATTCTCTGTCCAAATCATTAATATATATTGTAAATAGCTGGGGTCCCAGCACTGAGCCTTGCCGGTACCCCATTAGTCACTGCCTGCCATTTTGAAAAGGACCCGTTTACTCCTACTCTTTGCTTCCTGTTTGCCAGCCAGTTCTCTATCCACATCAATACTGAACCCCCAATACCGTGTGCATTAAGTTTGTATACTAATCTCTTATGTGGGACCTTGTCAAAAGCCTTATGAAAGTCCAGATATAACACATCCACTGGTTCTCCCCTATCCACTCTACTATTTACATCCTCGAACAATTCTATAAGATTCTAGAAGATGTGAGGTTATCCACTTTGATAGCAAAAACAGAAAGGCAGATTAATATCTAAATGGTGTCGTTGGGAAAAGTGGAAGTACAACGGGATCTGGGGGTCCTGGTTCATCAGTCAATGAAAGTAAGCATGCAGGTACAGCAGGCAGTGAAGAAAGTGAATGGCATGTTGGCCTTTATAACAAGAGGAATTGGTGATAGGAGCAAAGAGGTCCTTCTGCAGTTGTATAGGGCGCTAGTGAGATCACACTGGAGTATTGTGTGCAGTTTTGTTCCCCTAATTTGAGGAAGGACACTCTTCCTATTGAGGGAGTGCAGCGTAGGTTTACAAGATTAATTCCGGGGTGGCGGGGACTGTCCTATGCTGAGAGAATGCAGCGGCTGGGCTTGTATACACTGGATTTTAGAAGGATGGGAGGGGATCTTATTGAAATATATAGGATTATTAATGGTTTGGACACACTAGAGGTAGGATACATGTTCCCGATGTTGGGGGAGTCCAGAACCAGGGGCCACAGTTTAAGAATAAGGGGTAAGCCATTTAGAACGGAGACGAAGGAACACTTATTTCTCACAGAGTGTTGTGAGTCTGTGGAATTCTCTGCCTCAGAGGGCAGTGGAGGCCGGTTCTCTGGATACTTTCAAGAGAGAACTAGATAGGGCTCTTAAAGATAGCGGAGTCAGGGGATATGGTGAGAAGGCAGGAACGGGGTACTGATTGGGTATGACCAGCCATGATCACATTGAATGGCAGTGCTGGCTCGAAAGGCTGAATGGCCTACTCCTGCCACCTATTGTCTATTGTCTATTGTCTATTATCTATTGAAAGTGGCATTACGTGGCATCATGGGTAGATAGGATGGTCAAGAAGGCTTTTGATGCATTGGCCTTCATCAGTCAGTGTACTTAGTATAGAAAGTGTTAAAGAAGGAACTGCAGATGCTGGAAAATTGAAGGTACACAAAATGCTGGAGAAACTCAGGGGTGCAACAGCATCTATGGAGCGAAGGAAAATAGGTAACGTTTCGGGCCGAAACCCTTCTTCAGACTGCAGACACCAGTCTGAAGAAGGGTTTCGGCCCGAAACGTTACCTATTTCCTTCGCTCCATAGATGCTGCTCACCCCGCTGAGTTTCTCCAGCATTTTTTGTGTACCTACTTAGTATAGAAGTTGGGAGGTCATGTTACAGTTGTACAAGGCGGTGGTGTGTCCATGTTCAGAGTAATGTGTTCAGTTTTGCTCCCCTTTTATACAAAGGTTTTGTTAAGCTGGAAAGGGTTGCAGAGAAGATTTATGAGTATGTTGCCAGGGTTCGAGGGCCCGAGCTATTGGGAGAGGTTGAGCAGAATAGGACTTTATTCCTTGGAGGTAACAGGATGAATGGTAATCTTATAGAGGTGTATAAGATTATGAAGTGAATAGATAGGGTAAATGCACACTCTTTTACCCAGAGTAGGGAATCAAGAACCAGAGGACAGAGGTTTAAGGTGAAGGTAGAAGATTTAATAGGAACCTGAGGGGCACCTTTTTTACCCAAAGGGTGGTGGGTGTATGGAATGAGCTGCCAGATGAGGTAGTCGAGGCAGGTATTATCACAATGTTTAAAGGCATTTGGACAGGTACATGAATAGGAAAGCTTTGGAAGGATATGGGCAATACACATGCGTGGGAATGGTGTACATGGGGTACTTTGGTCGGCATGGGCAAGATGGGCCGAAGGGTTTGTTTCCACGCTGTATGACTCTATGACTATGACATATCAGTCAAACAGGTATGGAAGAAAGATTTCCCTTGCTGCAGGCATTAATGAACCAGATGGGTTTTATAACAATCCAGTCATTTCATGGTTATAATTAGAGAGTAGCTTTTTTTTGAGAAATTGCAATTTATTTAATTACTACTGTTTAAAGTCTCCAGCTGCCAGAATGGGATTCAGACGTCCCTGGATCAATGCATCAAAACTCGCTGTTAGTCCAGCCACTAAACCTCGGCAATGCCATAGCCAATGATTCAATGTGGTTGTGTACATTCATCGAGCAGAGAAACAGGGCATTTCATCGCAAAGTTTTCACATGGTGCAATGGTTGGGTTTGGTAATGGACTGGTGGGGTTTGAGAGATGAAACATGCAGGGAGTAAGAAAGCAGATAGCAATCAGCCAACTTTGCCATATACAGTAGCTGCAGAATGCTAAGGGACTATCTATCTCTCTCTCCTTGAAAGGTCCCCGATCCCAAACATCGCCTGCCCAATCCTTCCACAGATGCTGCTAACCTGTTGGATTCCTCCAGCACTTAGGGTTGCAACGTGGCACAGCTGGTAGAGCTGCTGCCTCATAGCACCAGAGACCCATGTTTGATCCTGACCACGGGACACAGCCCAGAACATCACGCAAACCAACCTCCCTTCCATTAACTCCATTTTACACCTCACTGTGCCTCGGCAAGGCCACCAGCATAATCATGGATCAGTCTCACCCTGGTCACTCCTGCTTCTCTCCTCTCCCATCGGTCAAGAGGTACATAAGTGTGAAAATGCACACCTCTAGATTCAGGGACAGTTTCTTCCCAGGTGATATCAGGCAACTGAACCATCCTGGTGCCAACTGGAGAGCAGTCCTGAACTATGATCCACCTCAGTGGTGGCGGAGCCTCGGCGGCAGCCGTGAGCCTCGGCGGTAGCGGTGGACCCTCAGCGGCGGTTTTGGAACCTCAACAGCGATGGTGGAGCCTCGTGGCCGACAGATCCTTGTGGCGGCGGTGAAGCCTCGCAGCTCCTCCTTTACATCTCTAGCCTTTGTCGATGAGGGTGCGGGGGACCCACCATGAGGAGGCGAGGGGGAAGAACAATGGAGGATTCAACGTGGGGGGTGACCGCCAAGAGGGAGGGGGAAGAACAATGAACAATGGAGGACCTGCCTGGGGGGGGGCCACCGGGAGGGGAGGGGGGGAGAACAATGGAGGAGCCAGAGCGGGGAGGGGTTGGAGAACAAAAGGAGGAGCCGGCGTGCTTTGTAAAAGGCCTGTCTCACGAGTCTGCGGTCATTGGCGGCGAAACCGGGAAGAATCTGCCGCCATAGACCGCGCACTCGTGAGAACGTACAATTCCGGGGCCGTGCGGCGGTGTTCCCAACACCGCACGGTGCTAAAATAAAATGGACAATGTCGAAAACTATATACTCACCGCACAACCTCCACCAGTGATGCACGAGTGCGGCACGGCCGCCCGCACGGGCCGCCGCCAGTGTGGCTCGAGCGCCGTGCATCAAACCTCCACTGCCACAGCCTCCGCCAGTGAGGCACGTGCCTCCGCCAGTGAGGCACGTGTGCTGCACGGCCGCAGGCACAGCCATCGCTACAGCGCCGCGATCAGGATGGCCGCCACCACAGCCGCCGCTAGTGAGTCACGTGCGGTGGGCGACGTCATCGCAGTCGGCCCGCCCTTTTTTTAACTTACCACAAGCATGTGGGACCCGCCGTGTTTGAATTACTCGGCCCCGCGCAGCATCCGTGCGGCGCTCCGGTGGATAGGCTCGCCGCTCTCGCCGTTGCCGCGCGGTCCCCGCTACCAGCGATGCCGCGCTTCACCGCCGATGACCGCAAACAGGTAAGACAGAGCCTTTACTTTGTCAGTGCCTGAGGTGGCCGCTATTTGTTTACTTTGGGTATGCAAGCAAAGAATTTAATTGTGCCTTGTGACATGTGACAACTATGTATTCCATTCCTTCCCATTCCATTGGAGACCCTTGGACTATCTTTTATCGAACTTTACTGGACTTTACCTTGCGCTAAACATTATTCCCTTATACTGCATCTGTACACTGTGGGCGGCTTGATTGAACTCATGGAATATATTGGGCATACACACAGAATCACTTGCCCAGAGTTGGGGAATCGAGAACCTGGGGACAAGGGTTTAAGGTGAAGGAAGAAAGATTTAATAAGAATCTTGAGGGGTAGCTTTCTCACACAAAGGATGGTGGGTGCATGGAATGAGCTGCCAGAGAAGACAGTTGAGGCAGGGACTATCGCAACGTTTAAGAAAGGTACATGGATAGGACAGGTTTAGAGGAATATGGCCAAATGCAGGCTGGTGGGACTAGTGTAGATGGGACATGTTGGTCGGTGTGGGCAAGTTGGACTGAAAGGCCTTTTTCCACATTATATGACTCTATGTAGAGTCTTTTCGCTGACTGGACAGCACGCAACAAAATATCTTTTCACTGTACCTCATTACATGTAGCAATAACAAACAAAACTAAACTTAGACACACACAGGAGAGCTTAAGCTTCCCCACCACCCCATGGTTCACTCACACACATGGTTGCCTTTTCAGCAGCTGTTCTGAAGCTGCCATGGGGAGTGCTCCTCATTGATTTCAATGTTCTCAGCACAGCAGCTGTGAACGCTGGGTGTATTTCCTGATGGATCTGCACATGTCCCGTTTCATTTGATGCAAAATGCCACAGCAGATCTTTCAATGAATGCTTTTGCCCGATTTTACAAGTGCTTTTTGTGAGGGCTCAGTAGACAATAGCACCATATGTGGCAGACATTTAACACACCAAAAGAGGTTGAAAACCATACTTTGGGAAGTTAATTCTTTGACTTCCCCAGGCAAATCTAGCAGTTCAGAAGCAATTAGCTGAGGGCTATAAATGTTTGCATTCCCAACAATTTTCACATCGGAATACAATTAAAAAAGTGTTCACCATCAGAGGCAGCATGGTGGCACAGTAGTAGAGTTGCTGCCTTCCAGTGCCAGATACCTGTGTTCGAGCTTGACTACGGTTGCTGCCTGTATGGAGTTTGTACATTCTCCCTGTGACCGTGTGGGGTTTTTCCGGGTCCTCCGGTTCCTTCCCACTCCGAAGTTGTGCAGGTTTGTAGGTTAATTGGCTTCTGTAAATTGACCCTGGTGTGTAGGATTGTGGTACGGTACAGGTGATTGTTGATCAGCATGGACTCGGTGGGCCGAAGGACTTGTTTCCATGCTGTATCTCTAAACTAAAATAAACAGTGATAGACTTAAGTTCTGACTGTTGAATAGCTTTGAATATTAGAGATGCAGCATGGAAACAATTCCTTCAGCCGACTGTGTCCACACTCACTATCAATCACCCATTCGCACTTGTTCTATTATTAGACCGTTTCGCTGAACACTTATGCTCGGTCCGCCGAGGCCTACAGAATCTCCCAGTTGCTAACCATTTCAAATCCCCTTCCCATTACCATATTGACATTTCTGTCCTGGGCTTCTCCATTGCCAAACTGCGGGGCCATGCAAGGTGAGGAACAGCACCTCATATTCTGCTTGGGTAGCTTACAACCGCACAGTATGAATGTTGAATTCTCTAATTTTACGCAACTTATACAAATACTCCCCCTCCTCTCCTTTACCCCCTTCCCCCACTAAAAGACGGTGAACCCATTGCACAGTTCACAATGATGTATCCCTCTTGGGATCACACTGTGCCGACCCAACAATCGGCCTATCAGGGAACCTCCCTGCCTGAGGTCATCTGTTGCTGCCCCTGATTTGACCTGGTCATTTCTTGCTTCCAGTTCCTCCCCTCTACAATCAGTCTGAAGAAGGGTCCCTATCCGAAACATCACCTATCCATTTTCCCCAGAGATGTTGCCTGACCCGCTGAGTTACTCTGGCATTTTATGTCCATCTTTGATTATAAACCAGCATCTGCAGTTCATTTTAATTACCTATCTTCACACTAGTTCCATGTTATTCCACGTTCTCATCCATTCCCTACACTCTAAGGGCAACTTACAGAGGCCAATCAGCTTACAAATCCACACATCTTTGGGACATGGGGGAAAACTGGAGCACCTGGAGAAAATCCATATGGTCGCAGGGAGAACGTGCAAACTCCACACACAGTGCACCTGAAGTCGGGATCAAAACCGGGAGGCTCTGTGGTGCTGTGAGGCAGCAACTCTACCAGCTGAGCCACTCTGAGACAAAGTAGGTGTTATCATCATACATTCTTTTATATAAGACCATATGACATAGGAGCAGAAATTAGGCCATTCGGCCCATCGAGTCTGCTCTACCATTCAATCACGGTTGATCTATTTTTCCCGCTCAAATCCCATTCTATTGTCTTTTTGCCATAACCTTTGATGCCCTTACTAATCAATCTCTGTTTTTAAATTTACCCAATGACTTGGTTTCCACAAACGTCTGTGGCAATGAATTCCACAGATTCACCACCCTCCTCATCTCCTTTCTAAAGGTATGTCCTTTTACTCTGAGGCTGTGGCCTCTGGTCCCAGGCTCTCCTGTTACTGATTCAGTTGATTCAACTCAATGATACTTTATTGTTACATGCAGTGAAATGCTTCATTTTGCATACAACCCAGTACAATCGTACAGGAGGCCTCACTTAGGCAGTGTTGCCATGTTTCTGGTGCCTAAAAAGTTATAAAGGTTCACCAAACATGCCTATCTAATGGTGTCACCACATGTGGCAGCAGGCGGCTCCCCCACCAGGTCCCCCTTGGATCTCGGCAGCCCCCCGCTGTGTCCCCCCTTCATTCTCGGTGACACCCTTCCGGGACCCCTCTTCATTCATGGTGGAAATATCCTTTGCCTGTCCACTCTTTCAGGCCTTTCATTATAGCTTTCTGTTTTACGGATGTAATTGGACTAAAGTTGAGTCTCAGGACTGAATTTTGCCCTTGTTTTGATTTCTCCCAGTGCTCAGGAAACCTCAGAACCAGTTTATCATGTGTAACCTGGTGACACTTCAGTCTGAAGACTAATTGGTATTCATGGGACTAATGTGTCTGCTGATATAGCAGGAAAAAAAAGGCTATTGAACAAACAATAAACGGAAACTAGCAGAAATACATACAGGGATCAACAGTATGGAAAAGAAAATATAGTCTTTGGTTTAATGTGAGTCGTTTCATTAGGGAAAATGCTGAGTTGTGAAAAAGATTTTCCCTTAAATTTTTCAAGTGTTCTTTTCAAATGCTTTTGCAATTGTCTGTTATTCCAGCGCTTTCTATTTTTATTTCTGATCTTCCGGAATTTATTTTAGGAAATATACAAAGGTGAAGACTTTTTTTTGCAAATTGTTCAAACAATGAATAACAATTGCAGCGCGACATTATTATTATGTGGGGTTAGAGCCTTTGAGAGGTTGCTTCACTGAAGCTGGATGTATGCAAAGAGAGACAGAGTAGAAGGGAAATTAAATTGGCATTTATTAAATGCAATCGACAAGTTTTGCCCCTGATTTTGTGAAAGGTGCCATAACCCCATAATCAAGAGTAGTAGATCGGTGGGATCTCCAGAAGTTTTTAGTTTTAGAGATATTTAGAGCGTGGAATCAGGCCAACTGAGTCCTCGCCAACCAGCGATCACTTGTACACTGGTTCTATGTTATCCCACTTTTACATCCCACACACTAGGGGCAATTAACTGACAAACCTGCCCGTCTTTGCAATGTGGGAGGAAACCAGAGCAGCCGGAGAAAACGGGCGGCTCAGTGGCGCATAACAGTAGAGCCGATGCCATATAGCACCAGAGACCCAGGGTTCAATCCTGACTATGGGTACAGTCTGTATGGAGTTTGTACGTTATCACTGTGACCACGTGGGTTTTCTCTGGGTGCTCCGGTTTCCTCCCACACTCCAACAGGTTTATAGGTTTATTTGCTTCTGTAAATTGTAAATTGTCCCGAGTGTGTAGGATAATGCTAGGGTGTACGGGGTGATCGCTGGTCGGCACAGGCTTGGATGGCTGAAGGGCCTGTTTCCACACTGTATCTCTAAAGTCCAAAGAAAAGTAAAACCCACAAGGTCATAGGGGGAATGTACAAAACTCTTCACAGACAGCACATGTAGTCAGGATTGAACCCTGGTCTCTGATGCTGTAAGGTACTAGCTCTACTATTGCATCATTGTGCCGCCTCTAGGTTGATGTGAAGGTTGTATTAAAATCATCATTCAATATTCACCATCTCTAATATTCCCTGAGGCTATGTTGCAAGAAAGGGGGAATGGATGGGTCATATCCATACAATGCAATGATCATATAAATGCTTAAAAGCTATCTGAGAAACAACATGTCTCTTAGCACTCTTGTATTTTAATAGAATAGAGTTTTACAGCACTGAAATAGTCCATAAAGCCAACCCGGCTGCAAAAATGGGCAGAAAAGTGGCAAATGGAGTTTAATCCAAGCAAGTGTAAGTCGTTACACTCTGGGAGGTCGAATGTAAGCAGAAATTACACAGTTAATGGTAAAATTCTAAATTGATGTACAGATGGATCTTGGGATCCAAGTCCATAGCTACCTGAATGTGTCAACACAAGTATATAGGGTGGTAAAGAAGGCATATGGTATGATTGTCTTCATTGGTCTGGGCATTGAGTATAAGGGTCAGGAAATCATAATACAGCTCCATAAGACTTTGATCAGGCCGCACTCGGAGTAATGCATGCAGTTCTGGTCGCCCCAGTATGGGAAGGATGTGGAAGATTTGGAAAGAGTGCAGAAGAGGATTACCAGAATGCACCCGGATT
>JAXLNO010000463.1:0-17110 GCA_038087875.1 Malacoraja senta | reverse complement strand
TAAAAGACTGCCCCCTTATCCTTAAACTGTGACCCTTGTTCTGGACTTCCCCAACATCGGGAACAATCTTCCTGCATCTAGCCCGTCCAACCCCTTAAGAAGTTTCTATAAGATCCCCCCTCAATCTTCTAAATTCTTGCGAGTACAAGCCGAGTCTATCCAGTCTTTGTGCTGCAGCAAGTAAGAATTTAACTGTCCTATCTGGGACATATGACAATAAAACACTCTTGACTAATGAAGAATCTATCTATCTCTGCCTTAAATACTTCCACTGACTTTGCCTCCACAGCCTTCTGTGGCAAATAATTCCACAGATTCACCACCCTATGTCTAAAGAAATTCCTCCTCATCTCCTTGCTAAAAGAACGTCCTTTAATTCTGAGGCTATGACCTCTGGTCTTAGACTCTCCCACTAGTGGAAACATCCTGTCCACATCCACTCCATCTAAGCCTTTCACTATTCTGTACCTTTCTATGAGGTCCCCCCTCATTTTTCTAAACTCCAGCGAGTACAGGCCCAGTGCCGTCAAACGCTTATCATATGTTAACCTATTCATTCCTGGGATCATTCTTGTAAACCTCCTCTGGACCCTCACCAGAGCAAACAAATTCTTCCTCAGATATGGTGCCCAAAATTGCTCACAATATTCCAAATGCGGCCCGACCAGCGCCTTATAGAGCCTCAAGATCTTGAAATGTATACCACCTTCCAGCTCTCAACCCATAACTTTGAACAGTACGACAAAGAAAGTGCTCATTTGAGATATTTAAATACAATGAAGGTTCTGCTATCAAAACCAAAATAAGAAATTCATGAATATTAAGTCATTAAATTGTACAGCTTGGAAACAGATCATTTGGTCCAATTTGTACATAGTCTTCTAGTCAAATCTATTGATCAAAATTATACTTCTAAGGAACACTGTAAATGACCCAGCTTCAACCATTCTCTCATTCCTGGTACGTATCACTCTTCTAGTGAGATAGGGCCTCCACATATCCCACTAGATCTCTTCCATCTTACACAAAATCTGTGTCCCTTCGTTTTGTCCAGTCTATATGGGGAAAAGTTTCCTGCAGCCGACTCTATCTGTGAGCCTCATAATTGTATATGCCTCAATCTTGTCCCATCTTAACTGCCTCTGCTCCAAAGAGAACATGCAAACACTGCACAGTCAGCAGCTAAGCTCAGGATCTGTGACAGAGAATTCCACAGATTCACCACTCTCTGTGTGAAAAATGATTTTCTCATCCCAGGAGGCCCAGGAGCCGTTACAGAGGGAGGAGCGACGTCCGGGCGGTAGGTTCAAAAACCCATCGCGGGGCTTGTTTCAGCAGAGGCCCAGGAGCCGTTACAGAGGGAGGAACCAAACTCTGCAACGTTCCATCCGCAGTTCACACTTCAAATTAAGTGGGCTTGAGGAAGCCACTGATTGGTGGAAACGGACTAGGGGAAGCCGCTGATTGGCTTGTACCCAGGGTAAGGCTTTGTATTGAATCCAGGGTAAGGCTTTGTATATTATCCTTGGTACAGAAGGGAAGAATGAGGGCCAGGGCAGTTTACTGTTCTGGATGTCAGATGTGGGAGGTCATGGAGTCTGATACCCCTCCAGACGTCCACATCTGTGCCAGGTGTGTCCAGATGGGGCTCCTAAGGGACCGTGTTAGGAACCTGGAGCAGCAGCTCGATGACCTCTGTCTGATCAGCGAGAGTGAGGAGGTTATAGAAAGGAGTTATAGGGAGGTGGTCACTTCAAGACCACGGGAGGCAGACAAGTGGGTCACTGTTAGGAAGGGCAAGGGGCAGAGGCAAGGACTGGTGAGTACCCCGGTGGCTGTACACCTTGAAAAGAAGTACTCCTGTTTGAGTACTGTTGGGGGGACAGCCTTCGGCACAGAGACGGCCCCTGTTGCTCAGAAGGGTAGGGAAAAGAAGAGGAGGGCACTAGTAATAGGGGACTCTATAGTTAGGGGGACGGATAGGCGATTCTGTGGACGCAGTCAGGAGACCCGAATGGTAGTTTGCCTACCTGGTGCCAGGGTCATGGATGTGTCTGAACACGTCCAAGATATCCTGAAATCGGAGGGAGAGGAGCCTGAGGTCATGGTACATATAGGTACCAATGACATAGGTAGAAAGAGAGAAGAGGTCCTGAAAGGAGAATTTAGGGAGATGGGAGGAGAGTTAAGGAGAAGGACCAAAAAAATAACAATCTCAGGATTACTGCCTGTGCCACGAGACAGTGAGAGTAGGAATGGAATGAGGTGGAGGATAAATGCGTAGCTGAGGGACTGGTGCAGTGGGCAGGGATTCAAGTTTCTGGATCATTGGGACCTCTTTTGGGGAAGGTGTGACCTGTACAAAAAGGACGGGTTGCACTTGAACCCGAGGGGGACCAATATCCTGGCGCTGAGATTTGCAAAGGCAACTGGGGAGACTTTAAACTAGAACGGTTGGGGGGAGGGACTTGAATAGGGAAAGCTAGTAGTCAGGGTGTGAGGCAGGAGGCAGAGAAGGGAAGCACTTGGACCCAAAATCTAGGGGAGAAAGAAGAAAAAGATAATAAACAGAGAATAAGTGGTGGCGGGTTTCTTAAATGTGTATATTTAAATGCTAGGAGCATTGCAAGAAAGGTGGATGAGCTTAAAGCCTGGATTGACACCTGGAAGTATGCTGTTGTGGCGATCAGTGAAACTTGGTTGCAGGAGGGCTGTGAGTGGAAACTAAATATTCCAGGATTTCGTTGCTTTTGGTGTGATAGAGTTGGAGGGGCAAGAGGTGGGGGTGTTGCATTGCTTGTCAAGGAAGATATTAGAGCAGTGCTTTGGCAGGATAGATTAGAGGGCTCGTCCTGGGAGGCTATTTGGGTGGAACTGAGAAATGGGAAAGGGGTAGCAACACTTATAGGGGTGTATTATAGACCGCCTAATGGAGAGCGAGAATTGGAAGAGCAAATATGTAAGGAGATAGCAGATATTAGTAGTAAGCACAAGGTAGTGATTGTGGGAGATTTCAATTTTCCACACATAGACTGGGAAACACATTCTGTAAAAGGCTGGATGGTTTGGAGTTTGTAAAATGTGTGCAGGATAGTTTTTTGCAGCAATACATAGAGGTACCTACAAGAGAAGAGGCAGTGCTGGACCTCCTGTTCGGAAATGAGACAGGGCAGGTGGCGGAGGTATGCATTGGGGAGCACTTTGGGTCCAGTGATCACAATACCATTAGTTACAATATAATTATGGAGAGGGTCAGAACTGGACCTAAGGTTGAGATTTTTGACTGGAGAAAGGCTAACTTTGAGGAGATGCAAAAGGATTTAAAAGGAGTGAATTGGGACATGTTGTTTTATGGGAAAAATGTAGAAGAGTAATGGAGGACATTTAAAGGTGACATTTTAAGAGTACAGAATTTTTATGTCCCTGTTCGGTTGAAAGGAAATAGTAAAAATTGGAAAGAGCCATGGTTTTCAAGGGAAATTGGACACGGTTCCGAAAAAGAGAGAGATCTACAATAATTATAGGCGGCATGGAGTAAATGAGGTGCTGCAGGAGAAAAAGAATGTAAAAAGAATCTTAAGAAAGAAATTAGAAAAGCTAAAAGAAGATATGAGGTTGCTTTGGCAAGTAAGGTGAAAGTAAACCCAATGGGTTTCTACAGCTATATTAATAGCAAAAGGATAACAAGGAATAAAATTGGTCCATTAGAGAGTCAGGGTGGACAGCTATCTGCTGAGCCAAAAGAGATGGGGAAGATATTGAACAATTTCTTTTCTTCAGTATTCACCAAGGAGAAGGATATTGAATTGTGTGAGGTAAGGGAAACGAGCAGAGTAGCAATGGAAACTATGAGATTTAAAGAAGAGGAAGTGTGGACACTTGTGTAAAATATGAAAATGGATAAGTCTCCAGGTCCTAACAGGATATTCCTTCGGACATTGAGGGAAGTTAGTGTAGAAATAGCAGGGGCTATGACAGAAATATTTCAAATGTCATTAGAAACGGGAATAGTGCCGGAGGATTGGCATACTGCGCATATTGTTCCATTGTTTAAAAAGGGTTCTAAGAGTAAACCTAGCAATTATAGACCTGTTAGTTTGAAGTCAGTGGTGGGCAAATTAATGGAAAGGATACTTAGGGATAATATATATAAGCGTCTGGATAAACAGGGTCTGATTAAGAACAGTCAACATGGATTTGTGCCTGGAAGGTCATGTTTGACTAATCTTCGAAAAATTCAAGAAGAGGTTACTAGGGAAATTGATGAGGGTAAAGCAGTGGATGTTGTCTACATGGACTTCAGTAAGGCCTTTGACAAGGTTCCTCATGGAAGGTTGGTTAAGAAGATTCAATTGTTGGGTATTAATGGTGGAGTAGCAAGATGGATTCAACAGTGGCTGAATGGGAGATGCCAGAGAGTAATGGCGGATGGCTGTTTGTCAGGTTGGAGGCCGGTGACTAGTGGGGTGCCTCAGGGGTCTGTGTTGGGTCCACTGTTGTTTGTCATCTACATCAATGATCTGGATGATGGTGTGGAAAATTGGATTAGTAAGTATGCAGATGATACTAAGATAGGTGGTGTTGTGGATAATGAAGTAGATTTTCAAAGTCTACAAGGAGATTTAGGCCATTTGGAAGAGTGGGCTGAAAGATGGAAGATGGAGTTTAATGCTGATAAATGTGAGGTGCTACATCTTGGCAGGACAAATCAAAATAGGACGTACATGGTAAATGGTAGCGAATTGAAGAATGCAGTTGAACAGAGGGATCTAGGAATAACTGTGCATAGTTCCCTGAAGGTGGTATCTCATGTAGATGGGGTGGTAAAGAAAGCTTTTGGTGTGCTGGCCTTTATAAATCAGAGCATTGAGTAATGTAATGTTAAAATTGTACAAGGCATTGGTGAGGCCAATTCTGGAGTATGGAGTACAATTTTGGTCGCCTAATTATAGGAAGGATGTCAACAAAATAGAGAGAGTACAGAGGAGATTTACGAGAATGTTGCCTGGGTTTCAGCAACTAAATTACAGAGAAAGGCTGAACAAGTTAGTTGTTTATTCTTTGGACGCAGAAGGTTAAGGGGGGACTTGATAGCGGTCTTTAAAATGATGAGAGGGATATACAGTTGACGTGGATAAGCTTTTCCCATTGAGAGTAGGGAAGATTCAAACAAGAGGACATGACTTGAGAATTAAGGGACAGAAGTTTAGGGGTAACATTAGGGGGAACTTCTTTACTCAGAGAGTGGTAGCTGTGTGGAATGAGCTTCCAGTGGAAGTGGTGGAGGCAGGTTCGATTTTATCATTTAAAAATAGATTGGATGGGTATATGGACGAGCAAGGAATGGAGGGTTATGGTCTGAGTGCAGGTAGATGGGACTAGGGGAGAAAAAGTGCTCGGCATGGACTTGAAGGGCCGAGATGGCCCGTTTCCATGCTGTAATTGTTATATGTTATATGGTTATATGGTTATCTAAGCCGCTTGTCGCAGATATGTGGCAGCAGGTGTACCAGCTATATGGCATTTTGAATAGTTCAATTAAATCTCACTTCAACACTAGTTTTCTAGTCTATTTATTTTCTGTATCAGGCATTGAATGGCAAAACGCCTCCAAAATCCACCATTCTTCATTTTTCATTTCCTTCAGTATTATGTCCAAGCCCCAGAAGTATCCAACTTCTAATTCAAATGTTGTTGTTTTCCTTGTCTGGTTGACTTTCTGTAACTTGAAATCCTCTGTCCAATACTGATAGCTCAGTGGCATCTTTCTTAACTTCATTTTAATTAATCCACTTGTTGCCCTAGCTGTATCTTTGGATCCCAAACATTGTGTTTTTATTTTCTATTCTGAAATCCCTTCCCTTTCTTCCTCTTAAGCCACACTTCAAATATTGAGAATAATACATTTACTTACAGAATTACATTTCTTTGCTATTTACTTGAAATTTAAAAAATGCTATTCACAAAAACAGAAACAAATAATGGTGACAAATGTTGTTATGGTGTAGATCAAATATGCAGTCAGTGCTGAAGAAACAGTTTATTTTATCATTATTTTTCCACCTCTACTGCAAGTTACAAAGCATTCCCCTGTTTCAGTTGGCTAGATGTGGATAAATTACATGCATATCTCATGTGAATTATGCTATCTCTTTATGCACATATAAATCAAACCATCAGAGTTAAAATTACCCCAAAATATTACTGGGTCTATATCCTTCATTTAAAATAGCACTCGTTTCATCTGTTGAACTATAATAGATCATCACAATTAATATGTTTCTATGCTGACCTTATAATGTTGGGTGCTATTACTTGCATAGGGCACCAGTGAATTCGATACTCCCTGTATTGTATGCGACATGGTTTGCAACTCCATCCAAACGCATTAATGTTTTAAAATGCAGGAATCAAATTGGTTTCACAATAAATTGGAAACTATTTAAAATTAGAATGAATTGCCAAACTCAACTAAATCATTCAGTACCGTAAAGGCTTGAAATAGTACAGCAATGGTGTCTGGTCATTAAATTTTTAATAAGCCTGTTCGAGAAATGGAATATTAGACTGATCTTAAGAAACAGTAGTCCAAAACTGTTTAGAAATAGGTAAGGCATAGATGTCCAGTGATCCTGATATTAGTGATCTCCATCCAAATTTTGGTATGACAATCAATAAACCCAAATCACCCTGGAAATTAGAGCAAGAGTCTTTAATTTGGTTGATTCATTCAGAACAAAATCCACTTTGAGTGTGTGTATCATGTTCTACATTTCTTATATGGCTGGCACTTTGTAAACTGATAGTGATAATCCATTCAGTGAAGTTTGAATTCCTGCAAGCTCATCATTTGGGCTGTGATTCTTGGCTGAGGATAATGCATCTGCTTCATTCTGAGGCACAGTGCATGAATGTCATTCTTGATATCTTCTTGCTTGATCAAGGCACCAAATACAATTAAATTGCTTCAAGGAATAGCTTTATATTGATGTATTTTGATTGGCAAGCAGAGGCCATGTCCTTCCCCACTTCCATTAACACTGTCTTCAAATAGGATGTTCCAATGCCATTTGTTCTCTCTCAGGAATAATTTCAGCTCTGTTCCTTTGTGGAAGGCTCTGTGATTTGAAGCATTCTCCAATTTCTCTTTCTACAGATGCTGCACAAGTACAGTGAGTGCAGTTACAATGAAAACTTTGTTTACAACAGGATCACGGGCACACAGACTCAGACAACACACAAGAACATAAATTACACATAAATTATACATAAATAAATGCTACAAGTGAAAATAAAAAAATCCTGTGCAAAACACAATTCAAAGCATGTGTGTGGCTGAGTTCTTCCAGCATTTTTATCGTTGTTATTTTCAGCAATTATAGATCAAGTAGACTTATAGCTTGAAACCACAATTCTTCACCTTTTTATATGCCTATTTTTGGATTTATTTACAGTTAATATTTTCCTCTTTCATACTGTCCTAAATTGCTGGCTTCCATTCCACAGTCATTCAATGGCCTCTGATCTCTTAATTCATCTATGGATGAGACTAGGCTTGCTAAACCTGTATGAAAAAGCAAGGAACCTCTTTGTTTGGGAGCAGAGACGGCAGAATTTAATCATAGGCTTTGTGTAACATTTACTTTGGCTATGTTTCCCAGCCAGAGATGACAGATTGTGACAATTGTCTGTCAGGTTCAAGTTCAAGTTCAGCAACATAACCCAGATGAAGCGCAGAGGATGGGTAGTGCGAACATCAACTTGGGGTTGACCATGGTGGCTACTGTTATTAGCCAGAAGATGAAACCTTTCACATGGACCACTCCTCGCCTCGCTTCAGCTGCTGGTTTCCCAACATTCCACCTGGGAGAGATTCACACCGAAGGATGCTGCTGCAATATAACATTTAAAGGACAGGGTCCATCTCCCAGTATGGACTGATCACTTGCAACCCATGTGGATGTTTCCCTAACTACAGCACTCAATAGTGAAACTGAAGGTCTCCAAAGTTAGAAGGTTATGTCCCAGATTTTTATGTAATATTCTCATTGTTTCATATCCTGTATTTTAAGTAGTATAGATCATGGTGGATAGCCAAAGTAATGAGATGAAGCAAAAATAAATAAATCTGTTTTTACATATAAAAATATCAGATATGTCCCTGTGTTTTCTTGTTTTTTTGTGACACTTTTCAAGCAGGATTTCATCAAATCCTTAGGCTAATTTATACCAGAAATATTACATGAATTTTGAAATTAAATAACTCTATATGTACCAAATTCTGATTATGCTTATGATTTTTATGATTTATCACCCAATTAGATGGTTTTCTGATGCCTCAAGTCTTTGCAGCGCAACATGAGTAGCAGTGTCCATTTGGTCACGTGTGAAACGTGTGAATTAAAAGCAGAGTAACTGTTTTTGTTTATTATTTCTTTGTATTGTTTATATTTTGTGTTTAAGCTTTCCATTGAAATACTTAATGATGAATCTATCTATTGACAGAGCAGTACATAAGCTACGAAGCTGCATCTGTGGCTTGGAAAAGATAATATCAGAGAAGGGTCTCAAGATCCACCAGGGCAGGGAAAAGTGCCTGGGAGAGCTTGGTGTGGGGCCTCGCATTGACCATTACTTTAAGAGGTAGGCCAAATCAGTCGAGTGAAGCCCAGTGGCAGGTTAACCACCACAGTCCACAGGGTATCAGCACCCCAGGCGAAGCTCAACCAAGTACTGTCCCACCAACGGACACGAGTCCAGAGGCCAACCAGCCACAGTCAGCGGTAGAGAGGAAGATGGAAGGAAAAAAGCTGAATGGAGCAGTCACTGGCTGTGGCTGAAGAGAAAATATGCTGTCTGGGCTGCCACGTGACCATCTAGAGGCTAACCAGAAGACACACACCCAGGGCTGATCACCCTGCGGTGGGCCTGCCTCGACTGAGGGTGTCTTTGTGATAAAAGGCCGAAACACCCAGTGACGTTGAGGTACGCAACTGAAGATGTGTCTGATTGGTAGCAAAATCACCTAGTGGTCACCCCCAAGAATACCAAATGTCAATTGTAGTGAAAAACCTTAGGGATTGTAACATCCCGTCCTACCAATCAATACAATCTATACTTAACTAAAACTCTCGTCTTGTCCTCTTCCGTTGCGTGTTTTTTTAATTTGCGCAAAAACGGTACGCGATAGCACTACGATTTTAGCCACCCTCCTCACCATACTCATGTGCTGCAAGTGCACCAAGTTTTGTTCCGATCGGTGGAATATTGCAAAAGTTATGAACATAGAAACATAGAAACATAGAAAATAGGTGCAGGAGTAGGCCATTCGGCCCTTCGAGCCTGCACCGCCATTCAATATGATCATGGCTGATCATCCAACTCAGTATCCTGTACCTGCCTTCTCTCCATACCCCCTGATACATTTAGACACAAGGGCCACATCTAATTCCCTCTTAAATATAGCCAATGAACTGGCCTCAACTACCTTCTGTGGCAGAGAATTCCACAGATTCACCAGTCTCTCTGGGAAAAATATTTTTCTCATCTTGGTCATTATAGATTTCCCCCTTATCCATAAACTGTAACCTCTTGTTCTGGACTTCCCCAACATCGGGAACAATCTTCCTGCATCTAGCCTGTCCAACCCCTTAAGAATTTTGTAAGTTTCTATAAGATCCCCCCTCAATCTTCTAAATTCTAGCGAGTACAAGCCAAGTCTATCCAGTCTTTCTTCATATGAAAGTCCTGACATCCCAGGAATCAGTCTGGTGAACCTTCTCTGTACGCACTCTACGGCAAGAATGTCTTTCCTCAGATTAGGAGGCCAAAACTGTACGCAATACTCCAGGTGTGGTTTCACCAAGACCCTGTACAACTGCAGTAGAACCTCCCTGCTCCTATACTCAAATCCTTTTGCTATGAATGCTAACATACCATTCGCTTTCTACACTGCCTGCTGCACCTACATGCCTACTTTCAATGACTGGTGTACCATGACACCCAGGTCTCGTTGCATCTCCCCTTTTCCTAATCGGCCACCATTCAGATAATAGTCTACTTTCCTGTTTTTGCCACCAAAGGGATAACCTCACATATATCCACATTATACTGCATCTGCCATGCATTTGCCCACTCACCCAGCCTATCCAAGTCACCTTGCAGCCTCCTAGCATCCTCCTCACAGCTAACACTGCCCCCCAGCTACGTGTCATCCGCAAACTTGGAGATGTTGCATTCAATTCCCTCATCCAAATCATTAATATATATTGTAAATAGCTGGGGTCCCAGCACTGAGCCTTGCGGTACCACACTAGTCACTGCCTGCCATTCTGAAAAGGACCCGTTTACTCCTACTCTTTGCTTCCTGTCTGCCAGCCAGTTCTCTATCCACATCAATACTGAACCCCCAATACCGTGTGCTCTAAGTTTGCATACTAATCTCTTATGTGGGACCTTGTCGAAAGCCTTCTGAAAGTCCAAATATAACACATCCACTGGTTCTCCTTTATCTACTCTACTAGTTACATCCTCGAAAAATTCTATAAGATTCGTCAGACATGATTTCCCTTTCATAAATCCATGCTGACTTTGTCCAATGATTTCACCACTTTCCAAATGTGCTGCTATCCCATCTTTAATAACTGACTCTAGCAGTTTCCCCACTACCGATGTTAGACTAACTGGTCTGCAATTCCCCGTTTTCTCTCTCCCTCCCTTTTTAAAAAATGGGGTTACATTAGCTACCCTCCAATCCTCAGGAACTACTCCAGAATCTAAAGAGTTTTGAATAAATTATCACTAATGCATCCACTATTTCTGGGGCTACTTCCTTAAGTACTCTGGGATGCAGCCTATCAGGCCCTGGGGATTTATTGGCCTTTAATCCATTCAATTTACCTAACACCACTTCCCAGCTAACCCAGATTTCACAGTTCCTCCATCTCATTTGACCTCCGGTCCCCTGCTATTTCCGGCAGATTATTTATGTCTTCCTTAGTGAAGACAGAACCAAAGTAGTTATTCAATTGGTCTGCCATGTCATGCCATGCGTACAAATGCGTACAAATTATCCAGAAAAAGCAGCATACCTGGGAGAAATTCAGAGACCAGCAGAGGAGGACAAAGGGCTTAATTAGAAAAGGAAAAATAGATTATGAAAGAAAAATAGATTATGAAAGAAGGGAACATAAAAACTGACTGCAAAAGTTTTTATAGATATGTGAAAAGAAAGAGATTAGTTAAAAGAAATGTAGGTCCCTTGCAGTCAGAAACAGGTGAGTTGATCATGGGGAACAAGGATATTGAGTTTCTATTACTCAATACCCAGAATAACTACTTTGGTTCCGTCTTCACTAAGGAAGACATAAATAATCTGCCGGAAATAGCAGGGGACCGTGGGTCAAAGGAGTTGGAGGAATTGAGTGAAATCCAGGTTAGTCGGGAAGTGGGGTTGGGTAAATTGAATGGATTAAAGGCCGATAAATCCCCAGGGCCAGATAGGCTGCATCCCAGAGTACTTAAGGAAGTAGCTCCAGAAATAGTGGATGCATTAGTAATAATCTTTCAAAACTCTTTAGATTCTGGAGTA
Source organism: Malacoraja senta (assembly GCA_038087875.1). Taxonomy (NCBI): domain Eukaryota; kingdom Metazoa; phylum Chordata; class Chondrichthyes; order Rajiformes; family Rajidae; genus Malacoraja; species Malacoraja senta. The sequence continues at coordinate 5,520 of JAXLNO010000463.1, read as the reverse complement.
GTTCCTGAGGATTGGCGGGTAGCAAACGTAACCCCACTTTTTAAGAAGGGAGGGAGAGAGAAAACGGGGAATTACAGACCAGTTAGTCTAACATCGGTAGTGGGGAAACTGCTAGAGTCAGTTATTAAAGATGGGATAGCAGCACATTTGGAAAGTGGTGAAATCATTCGACAAAGTCAGCATGGATTTATGAAAGGTAAATCGTGTCTGACGAATCTTATAGAATTTTTCGAGGATGTAACTAGTAACGTGGATAGGGGAGAACCAGTGGATGTGGTGTATCTGGACTTCCAGAAGGCTTTCGACAAGGTCGCACATAAGAGATTAGTATACAAACTTAAAGCACATGGCATTGGGGGTTCAGTATTGATGTGGATAGAGAACTGGCTGGCAAACAGGAAGCAAAGAGTAGGAGTAAACGGGTCCTTTTCACAATGGCAGGCAGTGACTAGTGGGGTACCGCAAGGCTCAGTGCTGGGACTACAGCTATTTACAATATATATTAATGATCTGGATGAGGGAATTGAAGGCAATATCTCCAAGTTTGCAGATGACACTAAGCTGGGGGGCAGTGTTAGCCGTGAGGAGGATGCTAGGAGACTGCAAGGTGACTTGGATAGGCTGGGTGAGTGGGCAAATGTTTGGCAGATGCAGTATAATGTGGATCAATGTGAGGTTATCCATTTTGGTGGCAAAAACAGGAAAGCAGACTATTATCTAAATGGTGGCCGTCTAGGAAAAGGGGAGATGCAGCGAGACCTGGGTGTCATGGTGCTCCAGTCATTGAAAGTAGGCATGCAAGTGCAGCAGGCAGTGAAGAAAGCGAATGGTATGTTAGCTTTCATAGCAAAAGGATTTGAGTATAGGAGCAGGGAGGTTTTACTGCAGTTGTACAGGGTCTTGGTGAGACCACACCTGGAGTATTGCGTACAGTTTTGGTCTCCAAATCTGAGGAAGGACATTATTGCCATAGAGGGAGTGCAGAGAAGGTTCACCAGACTGATTCCTGTGATGTCAGGACTGTCTTATGAAGAAAGACTGGATAGACTTGGTTTATACTCTCTAGAATTTAGGAGATTGAGAGGGGATCTTATAAAAACGTACAAAATTCTTAAGGGGTTGGTCAGGCTAGATGCAGGAAGATTGCTCCCGATGTTGGGGAAGTCCAGGACAATGGGTCACAGCTTAAGGATAAGGGGGAAATCCTTTAAAACCGAGATGAGAAGAACTTTTTTCACACAGAGAGTGTTGAATCTCTGGAACTCTCTGCCACAGAGGGTAGTTGAGGCCAGTTCATTGGCTATATTTAAGAGGGAGTTAGATGTGGCCCTTGTGGCTGAGGGTATGGAGAGAAGGCAGGTACTGGATACCGAGTTGGATGATCAGCCATGATCATATTGAATGGCGGTGCAGGCTCGAAGGGCCGAATGGCCTACTCCTGCACCTAATTTCTATGTTTCTATTACTCAATATCCAGTCTAGAATAGCCTGCTCCCTCGTTGGTTACTCTACATGTTGGTTTAGAAAACTATCCCGCATACATTCCAAGAAATCCTCTTCCTCAGCACCCCTGCCAATTTGATTCACCCAATCTATATGTAGATTGAAGTCTCCCATTATAACTGTTTTACCTTTGTTGCACGCATTTCTAATTTCCTGTTTGATGCCATGCCCAACTCCATTACTACTGTTAGGTGGCCTGTACACAACTCCCACTAGCATTTTCTGCCCCTTAGTGTTTCGCAGCTCTACCCATATCGATTCCACATCCTCCAAACTAATGTCCTTCCTTTCTATTGAGTTAATCTCCTCTCTAACCAGCAACGCTACCCCACCTCCTTTTCCTTTCTGTCTATCCCTCCTGAATATTGAATATCCCTGGATGTTCAGCTCCAAGCCTTGGTCACCCTGTAGCCATGTCTCCATGATCCCAACTATATCATAGTCATTAATAGCTATCTGCACAATCAACTCATCCACCTTATTACGAATGCTCCTTGCATTGAAACACAAAGCCTTCAGGCTTGTTTTTACAACACTCTTATCCCTTATACAATTATGTTGAAAAGTGCCACTTTTTGATTTTTGCCCTGGATTTGTCTGCCTTCCACTTTTACTTTTCACCTTGCTACCTATTGCTTCAACCCTCATTTTACACCCCTCTGTCTCTCTGCTCACACATTTAAGAAACCCTTTCCCTTTAACTCCATCTTCGACTATCCCATTTGACACCCCACCCCCCTTATTCAGTTTAAATCCACCCGTGTAGCAGTGGCAAACCTGCCCGCCAGAATGCTGGTCCCCCACCTGTTAAGATGCAACCTTTTGTACAGTTCCCCCTTACTCCAAAACAGATCCCAGTGATCTAAGAATCTAAATCCCTGCCCCATGCACCAGTTCCTCAGCCACAAATTCAGGTCCTGTATCTCCCCGTTCCTGCTCTCGCCAGCACGAGGAACTGGAAGCAAACCGGAGATAACTACCCTGGAGGTCCTGCTTGTCAGCATTTTTCAGAGCTCTCTAAAGTCAGGCTGCAGAATATTCATCCCCTTCTTTCCGACATCGTTTGTGCCGACATGCACTACCACTTCCGGCTGCTCACCTTCGCCCTTGAGGATTTTCTGCACTCTGTCCATGACATCCTGGATCCTGGCACCAGGAAGGCAGCACACCATCCTCGAATCCCGTCTGTTGCCGCAGAAACCCCTGTCCATACCTCTCACAATGGAGTCTCCAACTACAATGACATTGCCTGATGTTGGCCTCTTTGGTTTTGGCTCAACAGCCCTTTTTGCTTCGCAAGCCAGTCTGCCGCTCAGTGTAATAATGTCTTCTGTCCCGACAGCTTCTAAGTGGGTGAACCTGTTCACAAGAGGTACAACACCCGGGGCGTTTGCATTCCATGCTTCCCTCCCTTTCTCATCGTCACCCACCTTCTCTCTTCCAGTACCTTAGGTGTAACAATCTTACTGTAGGACTTGTCGAGGAACGACTCAGTTTCTCGGACGAACCCGAGGTCATCCACTTGCTTCTCCAGTTCCTCAACACGGTCCTTCAGGAGTTGTACCTGGATGCACTTCTCACATTTGTAGCTGCCAGAGGCACCAGCAGTGTCCTTGACCTCCCACATACTGCAAGCATCACACTGAATCAGCTTGCCTGACATCTCCTTCTTTCGTCTCTCCTTCTCCAGCGTTTTGTGTAGCCTCCTCTCCTCCTCTCCTCCTCACCAAAGACTCTCGAGCCAAAGACTCACACTTTTCTCACAAGGGCACTTCCCTCACAAGGGCACTTCCCTCACTGCCGCTCCCTAAGAGCCAATTGCTCATATAGACTGATAAATTGCCTATTTTACCAATTTACAACCCAAATTCCTCAGTTTTAAACTGTTTTCCCCCTCTGACTCACTTCTAACTCTCCTCCCACTTGGGCTAGAGCCAATCAGTGTTTTCTCCTGCTTCTCTTTGTTGCTGTTGCTTCCAAATCCACGGGAGCTCTGAGTAGCTCTGAAGGTTTAAATATTGTAAGAACAACTCCTTTAAGAATGAGAAACAATGGGAAAAGAAGAGCATCAGCTAAAACAGAAGCAAGGAACAGACCAGTCTCTTTTTTAATTTTCAGCTATGCAGCTAAGCAAATGACTGAATATTACTAAATGAAGTCACTCAGACTCGATTATATTGAATTAAGTGCTCACCAATTTAATATTAATCAGTTTTTAAGACCTTATTTTGTGGAAGGATAATAGTTTTGTAATAATTTGCCAGGCAGGACAATCAGTAGTAGTATATAAAAAGAGCCAGTGAGTAGTGCTGTCACTCTTTCTTACTGAAGATTGGCAAAATGGCACAATGTTACTGGCCACCTATTAGTCCGCGCCTGAATATTACGTGAGCCTTTGGGATCTTAAAACAATGGATTTTTAAATCCCTTTGTTTTTAAACACATTCATAGAACATGGCCTTCACTGGCAGCAAGGCTAGAATTTATTTCTCATCTCCAATTGCCCTGGGGAAGATTTATTTTGAAACATTTCAGCTTTTCCATTGGGAGTTCCAGGATTTAGACCCAGCAATAATAAAGGGCAGCAAAATATTTCCAAGTCAGGAGGACATAAGACTTGAAGGAGAACCTACAGTGGTGGCAGACCAATGCATCTTCTGCCCTTTTAATACTTATTAAGAGGCCCCAGGTTCAACAATTACTAGAATTGCCCAGGTGATAAACTACAGTGTGTTTCAGTAAATGGTACACATCACCACCATTGTGCTGAGTGAGCTACAAATTACGCGGATGAGCTTCTTCCTCAAACTAGCCCTGTGTATTGTATTTTATCATGCCACTGATGTGCCTTCCAAATGCTGGAAATATTTTGTTAATGGTCAAATATTTATGTGAGATTGTACAGTCACTAATTTAATGATGTTTGCAAACTTTATGAGAGTTGTCCAGCTGGAAGTCAACATTTCTTTTATTTACAGGCATTTATGATCTGAGCATTACAGGCAAGACCATAATTTATTGTCCATTTTCAATTGGACTTGACAAGATGGAGGAAAGCCAGCTTCTTTTCCTGCAATAGTCTTTCTGGTGAAAGTGCTTCCATTGTGGTGTTATTCAAAGAGTTCCAGGATTTAGCTGGTTAATGGAGCTCCCAAGTGAATCTAGTGCATGAATGGAAAGGGTACTGCAGGTAATACCTGTAAACCTGTAGCTCTCGTCTTCTCTGTGTTAGAGGGTTTGGATATTGGAATGTTCTGTTGGGATGGTCTGGGTGAGATAACTACTGTGCATTGTGTAGATGTTTCACACTGAAGCTACTGAGCATCGGAGACAGAGAGAATACATGTTACAATAGACAATAGACAATAGGTGCAGGAGTAGGCCATTCGGCCCTTTGAGCCAGCACCGCCATTCAATGTGATCATGGCTGATCATCCCCAATCTGTACCCCGTTCCTGCCTTCATGAATGCAGTAACAATTAAACAGGCTGTTTGCTTGGGAATAATGCTGAACTTTTTCAGTACTGCTGGAGCTGCGCTCATCCAGACATTTAAAGATAACTATTTTTTTAGTTGAGAGATACAGTGTGGAAACAGGCCCTCAGCCCATCAAGTCCATGCTGACTAGTGATCCCCGCATAGTTACATAATCCTACACACACTAGGGATAATTTACAATTTTACCAAGCCAATTAACCTACAACCTGAAGCACCCAGAGAAAACCCAGGCTGTTTACAGAGAGAACATACAAAGCCCATACAGACTGCACCCATAGTCAGGATTGAACCTGGGTCTCTGGTGCTGGGAGGCAGCAATTCTACCGCCATGAGAAGTATTCTCATTCTTCTTAGCATTGATAAAATATTTTGTTTAATGGAAGTAATTCACCAACTCGCATGCACAAAAGTTATAACTCGGGGTTCACACTCGATTTATACCATTTTAAATGGTTAATTCCTTGCAATCACTAAGTTTCAATTCCTGAGTGCTACAGCAACAAACTTTTCTAATTAATC
>JAXLNO010000462.1:308881-378881 GCA_038087875.1 Malacoraja senta | reverse complement strand
CACTGGCTCCACCTTTCTTCATCCCGCCTCCCCACCCTCACATCAGTCTGAAGAAGGGTTTCGACCTGAAACGTTGCCTATTTCCTTCGCTCCATAGATGCTGCCTCACCCGCTGAGTTTCTCCAGCATTTTTGTCTCCCTTCGATTTTCCAGCATCTGCAGTTCCTTCTTAGGCATTTTAAAGTGTTTTTTAAAGAAAGCCTTGACGCATTTGTGCCTTACGTAACAAATAAAGCAAGTTTATCCTGACCTCACTGTGAAAGAGTTTAATTTGGTCAAGTATGGTTCGTAAATTAAAATGGAGATTTGCTGAAAAACAGAAAGCAGTCAAATTTAAAAGAGAATTTTCCCAGCAGAATAAAGTCTGGGAAAATCTTACACGCTTGGTTTATACTAATCACTGAAATAATGTATTAACATAGAGATGTATTGTCTGGGCACAGCATCATATTAGATATCGGTCTGAACTGCCTGTCCCAGCTAAGGACAAGGTAGTGGCTTTCATCCAAGTCTTACAAGCTTGTTTTAGTTCACAGACGGATGCCCATTCTGGAACCAAGATGGAAGTCATTTGAAACAAAATGGAGTTCGTTGTCCTTCCGGAATGGGCAGCTGTACTGAAGCTGTGCCAAGATTTGAGAATAAGGCTGACATTGCAAATATATGGGTCCAGCCTCCCTTGTTTCCCTTAGGCTACGGATCTTTCACTCAGATTTGGAAGGTGTGTTTTATTGATAAGAAAATGTATAATTACTCTAACTTTCCTTTGTTCTTTGAGTGGAGCCCGAGAAGCGCTGAGCAACGTGTGTGCTCTTTGTAGATCTCGCCACTCCCGTCTGGCAAATTGATTAAAGATTGCTTTGGTTTACCTTTAACAATGTTGTTGCTGTCTGCTTTCTTTAAGAGACGAACTTTGACAACTGTGCTCTTCGGAATTCTTCAGAATTAAGGTTGCACTATCACTAATGAAAGAAAATGCCAACCATCTCCAGAAATGATAAGAAATTAGTCTCGCCTCCATGCAGTCGGACACCTCCCGTCCACAACTCTGCTGACGGGGACGTTGCTGGGTTTATGGCCCCGTGTGTCCGCTCCACCTGGCCCCATGTGTGGGTGCGCTGCCGACCCACAGCCTGTGACAGTGCAGTGGGAGCCAGCTTGGGGGAGTAAGGGATGGGAGGTAGCCAGCTTGGGAGAGTAAGGGTAATGGGAGGTAGGCAGCTTGGAGGATTAACGAAGGGGAGGTACTCCCCTAGGGGGGTACCGGATGGGATGTAGCCAGCTTGGGGGATAAAGTATGAAGGTGGCCAGTCTGCGGGAAATGAGAGATGGGAGGTAGCCTGCTTGGGGGTGTAATGCCCCTGTCCCACTTAGGAAACCTGAACGGTAACCTCTGGTGACCTAGCCGCGACCCAAGGTTTCTATGAGGTCGCCGGAGGTTTTGGTCACTCTCGCTAATAGTCGAAAGTGGTTTCCGCGTGGTCGAGGCTTCGTCTGGGTTGCTTCGATTATTTCAACAAAATCAAAACCGGCCTTGACAAAAAATGGGTCGCCATTTGGTCGAAGCCAGTGGAGTGCGGTCGCTATTTACTTACAGGCAGTCGAAGGCCATCTCCTTCGCTGACCGGCCATTTTGATTGGCTCATTGGAGTTTTCAGGACCTAGAAGACCCGCCGGTAGGTAAAATACCTGCTAAATTTATTAAACTTCTTAAAACCAAAGATTATATAGGATATTTGCTTAAAACTGTCTCCTTCTCTCACCCCCCCCCTTCTCTCCCCCCTCTCTAAAAGACTTACGGTGCTCTGACAGCCGTTTACCTTCCTCTTCAGCGCGCAGACAGCGCTCCTCCGCTGTCCCTGGCCCCCACCTTCACCATGTGTTGGTATGTGTGCGATCTGTAGATGCAGCTCACGCTTCGGTCGATCCAGTTCGAGGCTTTCCAGGCGAGTGACCAAAACCTCCGGCAACCTCATGGAAACCTTGGGTCGCGGGCAAGGTCACCAGAGGTTTCCGTTCAGGTTTCCTAAGTGGGACAGGGGCATTCGGAGAATCGGAGGTCGCCAGCTTGGGGGAGTAGGGGGGAGGTCACCAGCTTGGGGGAGTAAGAATCAGAGGTCGCCAGCTTGGGGGAGTTAAGGGCCTGTCCCACTTACGTGTCCTTGGCACGCAAATTACGCGACCTCATGGTTGCATTGAGGCGCACGGGCATCGTATGGCCGTGCGGGGACGGTCCCACTGAGAAGCGCGGAGGGGTATGGAGTTGTGCGCGACATCGCGCGTGGGTCCGAAATTTTTGTCGCAAACGAAATCTTCGCGCTCCAACGGCCTGTCGCGGAAATGACGGCCAAAGTGAGACAGGCCCAAGACCCTGGCGCGACGCAACTTCTCACCTGCAACAGCAGCAGAAGCAGGCAAACGATCGCCGAACTCGGCCTGGGGCTCACGGCCGTTGCGGTCCGGATCCGCCCCCACGTCTACTCCCAGAGCGGGGCCAAGAATATTGAAGATAGACACAAAATGCTGGAGTAACTCAACGGGACCGGCAGCATCTCTGGAGAGAAGCAATGGGTGACGTTTCGGGTCAAGACCCTTCTTTCAGACTGAAGAAGAGTCTCGACCCGAAACATCAGCATTTTGTAACGAGTCTCGACCCGTTACTCCAGCATTTTGTGTCTATCTTCAAATTACGTCACGCGCTCCAGACAGCTGTGCGGTTGAATGAAATCGCGCACGACCTTCGCGGGACCGTCTCGGCTCAACGCGACCAAGGGGTCGCGTAATTAGCGTGCCAGGGACAAAAGTTTGTTGTTCTGCACATCGATCGGGAGGCGATGAAATCGCCCGTTTACACGCAGCCGCCAGAGCAAACAGTGTACATACAGTGATGACAAACACAATAATTTCAAAACAGTGCAAGATTGTGTTACAGAAAGCCCGGGGTAGCACGGACGAGAGGGGCCGAAGGGCCCGTCTCCGGCCAGAGCGACCACTGACGCTGTCTGTGTGGAGTTTGCTCGCTGCCCCCTCCGTGGTGGACCGGATGCGGGTCGGGGCAGGGGAGACCAGCTCAGCCTTCCAAGCCTCAATCCAAGCTCAGCCTTCCTCCCGTGCATCCTGGCCCCGACGGGCCGAGTGCCGCCGCCTTCCTCCCGACAACCGAGGGGAAAAACAGACGAAAACCTCTTCCAACCACCCGAATCCCTCAGGGAATGCCCCTGTCCAAGCTGTCACAATTGTGCACGATCAGTCAGCATTATCCTTTTTTTAATTATATACTAGACCAAGTAGGACACGTTGTGTCCCATCCCCACAACACGCGGTTGTGGGAGGGCGGCCTGCGGCGTCACACACACACTCAGAGGGGGGGGAGAGGGACGTGGCGAAAGGGGGGGAGGTAGGGGGACAGAGGAGGAGAGGAGGGGGAGGGAGGGGAGTGGCAGGGGGGGAGAGAAGGAGGGGAGAAGAGGGCGGACAGGAGGCAGGAGAGGAGATGGGGAAGAGATGGGGAGAGGAGATGGGAAGAGAAGCGCAGCAGGTATCGGGGGGAGCGGCTGTCAACCAAACGACTGCGAGTTGGGCGGGGGGTGTGTGTGACGTCACTCACAGTGCGTGGAACACAGCGCAGGTCACGCGCAGCAGATCCATGGTGACGTCATCAGCGAGACCATCTCATTTATTTTCAAGGTTTTATCGGATTTGTGAACATTTTCATAAATAACTCGAGAAATAAAGCAAATCAATTTCAGATAAGGCTGTTTTGGACTCCAGGAGGAAAATCTCTACCGGAATATGTAACATTTTAACGTTAGCACATCGTTTTTTCGATAAGATGTGATTACACACAAACATCAAACACACATAACTAATTATTGAGGAAAGCTTATCAAGTTCAAGGAATTTATTGTCACATTAAGGAATTGTGGCGAGTTGAGACGAAAGTTGGTTTCAAACAGGTTTATTAACGTAAACGGTGAAATCAACGGGAGTTCAACGACTAACTGAATAGGTCTCTTTGGGTCTTACCACAACGGTGGTCGAAACGAAAGCCCAGAAAGCGCGCGAACACAAACCCTCCCCACACATGACCGATGTAGCCGACCGCAGGATTCGACTAGTAGGTGCCGCTACAGTACAGTGATATTTGAGTTATCATACAGCCATACTAAGTAAAAAGCAACAAGGCACACAGCCACATAAAATAAATTTTAACATAAACATCCACCACAGCGGAATCCATATTCCTCAGTGATAGAAGGTAATAAAGTTCAATCATCTTCCCTGTTTGTACACTCGTGGTTGGGGCTGGTGTACCCTCCGCAGTCGCCGCTCGCTGCCAAGTTCGACTACCCGCGGGCACCAGTAGGTGCCGCTAGGACCTCCCCCCCCCCAGAACCCGAGGTGCGGAAATGAGCGGGGACCCAGATGGAACGACCGGAACGCGTGGTCCGCGAAAGTGGGGCGGGCTTAACATTAGGGACCGGCGAAACAGGGTCGAACCTTGCCTGGAAGTGGGAATGGGCCAACTTGCGCACCGGTTCGCGAAGGCCGGCCAGCAACGTTGGGGCTGAGGCGAGTTGCCCGTGGGCTGCGGCGGGATATCTCCAGGCACCCGCAGGGTTGAGCCATACACGAGCTCAGCCGGGGGAAGCAGCCAAATCCTCCTTAGGCGCGGTGCGGATATCAAGGAGGACCCATGGCAGTTGGTCCATCCAATCTGGACCCGTAAGCTGGGCCTTCAGTGCCGAGTTCAGGTGCCGATGGAACCGCTCGACCAACCCATTCGCCACGTAGAGCTGGGCCAGGGCTGACCACAGGGAAGAGGTGAACTGGGCCCCCCCCCGTCAGTGGAAATGTCAGAAGGCACTCCGAACCGGGCGATCCAGTGGACCGCCATAGCCCGAGCACACGCCACGGCGGAGGTATCCGTCAGTGGGATCGCCTCCGGCCACCACGTGAAACGGTCTACGATGCCACCGACAAGGTCCACATACACGTGCAGGAAGCGGCCCTCGGGGACCGCGAAATCCTGCACCGGGAGCCGCATGTGCTGCTGGACCTTGGAGGTGTGACAAGGGACACAGGCGTGGGCCCAGGCAGCTACCTGCTTGCGGAGCCCATGCCAAATAAACTTGGCCGCCAGATGCACGGGTGGGCCAGGCCATGGACAGCGTCAAAAACTCGCAGTCTCCAACTTACAGGGACGATAGGGCGGGCCCGTTCATTGGAAACGTCGCACAAGACCACGGTGCCTTCCACACCGCAAGGCACTTCTGCCAGCCGAAGGCCGGTGCCAGCGGAGCGGTAGCCGTCCATACCGGCATCCGCCCGCTGCGCTGCTGCCAGCTCGCAGTAGTCGACGCCGTGGTCGAGGGCCGAAACGGAGGGAATGGCCGGGCAGGATAAGGCATCAGCAACGACGTTAGGCTTCCCTGCTACGTATCAGATATCGGTCGCAAATTCCGAGATGTTGCTGCCGAGCGGACCACGGATCAGCGATCTTACCGAGAGCGAAAGTAAGGGGCTTCTGATCCGTGAACGCGGTGAACGTGCGGCCCTCGAGGAAATACCTGAGATGCCGGATGGCCAGGTATAGCGCTAGAAGCTCACGGTCGAAAGTGCTGTATTTGCATTCAGAAGCCCGCTGTAAAACGCCCGCGGCTGCCAGCAGGGGTCAACGAGCTGCTTCAACACACCGCCTACTGCAGCATCCGAGGGGTCGACGGTGAGCACGGTGGGGGCGGAAGCACCGTGCACCAATGTGGTAGCATTGGCCAAGGCCGCTTTAGCACCCTCGAAAGCTGCATCCGTCTCCGCGAACCATACGAGGTCCCTGCCAGACACCGGTAAAGGGGGCGCATGATGGCAGCAGCCGCTGGCACGAAACGATGATAAAATGTCACCATGCCGACAAACTCCTGCAGTCCCTTCACGGTGGTACACAAAAATGCTGGAGAAACTCAGCGGGTGCAGCAGCATCTATGGAGCGAAGGAAATAGGCAACGTTTCGGGCCGAAACCCTTCTTCAGACTTCTTCAGAAACACTCTCAGTCCCTTCACGGTGGGCAGCCGTGGGAACTGCCAGACGGCCTCGACCTTCTCGGGAAGCTGGGTAGCGCCCTGCGGGGTTACCCTGTGCCCCAGGAAGGAGATAGAACGCACGGCAAACTGGCACCGCGGGGCTAAGGACGAGGCCGTGCTCATGGAGGCGCTGAAACAAAACCCGGAGGTTGGCGATGTGCTCCGGCTGCGAGGCATTGGCGACAAGAATGTCATCTAAATAAATGAACACGAAAGGCAGACCACGACCGACCTGGTCCATCAGCCACTGGAATGCCCACGCGGTGTTCTTTAAACCGAAAGGCATCCGAACAGGCCTAATGGGGTGATCGTGGCGGTTTTCGGGACATCGTCAGGGTGGACGGGGATCTGGTTGTAACCCCTGACGAGGTCCACCTTGAAGAATTGCGCGGCGCCCTCGAGGTGCGCGGAGAAATCCTGAATATGAGGCACCGGATTCGGGGAGCATCTGTACTCGGCGTACAGGGCGGCGAATTTTCCGAGCTCCTTGCGCCCCGTTTCAGCGGCAAGGGCTTGAAATTAGCGGTTGCCCGGGTGCCACTGACCACCCAAAGTGCCGCCGGGCAACCTAAACGCCGAGTCATTTCGCCCGGCTTGGCAACTTGATTTATACCGAAGATACACAAAAAACTGGAGTAACTCCACGGGTCCGGCAGCATCGCTGGAGAAAAGGAACGTGACGTTTTGTGTCGGCGACGGCTGTAATGCGTGGGAAAGTGTGGCATGACGGAGGGTCGGCGCGAATGACGGGCCCCGCACAGCAGCGGCTCCATCTCCTCCTCCCTCACCCCGCCCGCCCTGTTAGCGAATGTTGCTGCCACTCCGCCAACGGCGCTTTCCAAAACAAACCCTTGGAGGAGGGAGGTGTCAGTCAGAGGCGGAAGTAGGGGGAGGATAGATCGCGGTGACTGGAGGAGGGAGACGTGCCAAAACGCTCTGGGCAGCCCTGCACCGCAGCCAGGATCGATCCCGGTCTCCGGCGCTGTCGAACCGCCACTGGACCATTCCGTCCCCACCAGAGCCCCCTCTCCACGCCCGGGTCAGACGGGAGCGGTGCCCACAGCCAGCGCAGAGAAGCAGCGCTAAACCCAGCTCAACTCTGCTGGTCCCGCCAGGTTAACTTAATCCAGATCTCAATCAAGACAGGGCTGTCGGCGAGTCAGGCAGAGTTGAGCTGCATTTAGCGCTGAATTGGGCTGAAATTACCGTTCACAGGGCCTCCGAAGCCCCGCGCGTGTGTGTGCGCATGCGCGCGCGGCTGCCAACATATTGTGTTCCCCCGTGCCTGCAGCAATGATGCTGGTGTTGTCCGAGGAGCGCTGACCTTCCTTCCCACCTCCTCTGCCCCTTCCTCTCTCGATATTGTACGCCCCCCTCACCCTGAGACCCCTCCTCTCCATCCCGCACTGATCCCCATTCCTGCCTCTATTCAGTCCTCACTGACATCCCTGTGCTCCCGTCCTCATCTACTCCCCCCCCCATCTATTCATCCTGCACTGATCTCCCTTTCCACCTCGCATTGATTCTCCTGCCACTCCCCATCAATCCTACACTGGCCCCAATTCATCCTGTCCTGACCTCCCTTCCCATCCATCCTGCACTACCCCTTCATCCTGCACAGATTATCCCCATTCAACCCGTCATCCCCCGCACTCTCCCCTCACAATTTTACCAACTCCAACCAACACGCACTAATTCCCCTGCCTCAATCCATCCAATCCGCACCGTTTGCCTTCTCAACCCCCCCCCCACCGCCATCTATCCATCCTGCACTGATTCAATCCCCCCCCCCCCCCCGACACTATTGTGCTGGAAATGTCTTCAGAGCGAACATTGACTATGTTTGACAATGGAATGCAATCAAATATGTTTTAATTCCCAATGTTATTATTTGTTTTAATTCATAAAGATGTGAACACGTGAAACATTAAAACCGCAATGTTCGATTGTCACTGCTACCGTTGACACCTTATTACAGAATTCATTTTTTATGGCAAATCAATGCTCTTAATCTGAAGAAGGGTTTCGGCCCGAAACTTTACCTATTTCCTTCGCTCCATAGATGCTGCTGCACCCGCTGAGTTTCTCCAGCATTTTTGTGTACCTTCGATTTTCCAGCATCTGCAGTTCCTTCTTTAACACTCTTAATATGGAGTATCAGTACTGTAGTTATTTAATGAGCAACATTCACAACTATACGTTGGATTTATCCAGATTTTACTTCTAGTCAGTCCTATACATCACAAATTTGGTCAGGAGATATTTCAGTTGAAATTTTAACGTTAATTCTGGTGGGAATGATGGACAAAGTGTTTATCAACAATTAAAAACAATTGTTGCTTACAAACTGGGTATCTATCAACAATTAAAAACAATTGTTGCTTACAAACTGGGTATCTTCATTGCTGTTCACACACAAACATCTAATCTGAATGTCCGGTAATGTGGTGTCTTGACGCCTTTAAATATATTACCAAAAGAACATTTGCTGCAGTTATGTCCTTTGGCCATCTCTTGTTAGTTTAGTGTAATGTTTAACCTGTCAGATGGGTATAGTCAGTTTTTAACAGCCATTATCATAAAATGCCTTTAGAAAATTCCTTGCAACCTGTATATTTTTGTTGTGGATAAATTATGTGGGAAGCGAGAGTGTTTCTGTACCAATAGCAATAACGACCCATGCTATGGCCATGTCATGATAATTTATGGTCCTTCACAGAAAACATGCTTGCATCAATCTATAGTGTGCATGGTTAAGCATATATGTTATCATGGTCCAGGATTTATTGACACAAGTTGATCATACGCTGAATAATCCAACCACATTTTTGTTTGGAAGTGGAAAGAACTAATAAAATTGCATTAATTGCAATGTGTATAAAGAGTTGAGATACTGTATTATGATTTTGCTGCATGTCATTGTGGTATATATCATGACTTGATTGGTGAATATGTTTAGTTTGTGACTTTATTTGAAGCAGAAATATGTGAATGCTTCATTGCGCATAATTCCGACTGGTAACTACGCACTTCGTCCGAGCACATTATCGCACGCGTGATGCAAGCCATCTTATATGACCACCTAACTGCCATTTGGCAACCTAATCATTTTGAAGACCTCTATCAAGTCCCCTCTTAACCTTCTGCGCTCCCAAATAAAGACCCTAACTTGTTCAACCTTTCTCTGTAACTTAGGTGCTGAAACCCAGGCAACATTCTAGTAAATCTTCTCTGTATTCTCTCTATTTTGTTGACATCTTTCCTATAATTTGGCAATCAAAATTGTACACCATACTCCAGAATGGGCCTCACCAATGCCTTGTACAATTTTAACATTACATCCCAACTTCTATACTCAATGCTCTGATTTATAAAGCCAACACACCAAAAGCTTTTCTTTACCACCCTATCTACATGAGATTCCACCTTCAGGGAACTATGCAGTTATTCCTAGATCCCTCTGTTCAACTGCATTCCTCAATTCGCTACCATTTACCATGTACGTCCTATTTTGATATGTCCTACCAAGATGTAGCCACCTCACACTTAGCAGCATTTAAACTCCATCTGCCATCTTTCAGCCCACTCTTCCAAATGGCCTAAATCTCTCTGTAGACTTTTAAAATCTACTTCATTATCAACAACACCACCTATCTTAGTATCAGCTGCATACTTACTAATCCAATTTGCCACACCATCATCCAGATCATTGATGTATATGACAAACAACAGTGACCCAACACAGACCCCTGAGGCACCCCACTAGTCACCGGCCTCCAACCTGACAAACAGCCATCCACCATTACTCTCTGGCATCTCCCATTCAGCCACTGTTGAATCCATCTTGCTACTCCACCATTAATACCCAACAATTGAATCTTCTTAACCAACCTTCCATGTGGAACCTTGTCAAAGGCCTTACTGAAGTCCATATAGACAACATCCACCGCTTTACCCTCATCAATTTCCCTAGTAACCTCTTCGAAAAAATTCAAGGTTAGTCAAACATGACCTTCCAGGCACAAATCCATGTTGACTGTTCCTAATCAGACCCTGTTTATCCAGATGATTGTATATATTATCTCATTAATTTGCCCACCACTGATGTCAAACTAACAGGTCTATAATTGCTAGGTTTACTCTCAGAAACCTTTTTAAACAATGGAACAACATGCGCAGTACGCCAATCCTCCGGCACCATTCCCGTTTCTAATGATATTTGAAACATTTCTGTCATAGCCCCTGCTATTTCTACACTAACTTCCCTCAATGTCCCAGGGAATATCCTGTCAGGACCTGGAGACTTATCCACTTTTATATTTTTCAAAAGTGTCAGTACTTCCTCTTCTTTGATCCTCAGTCTCCATAGCTACTCTACTTGTTTCCCTTACCTCACATAATTCCATATCCTTCTCCTTGGTGAATATCGAAGAAAAGAAATTGTTCAATATCTCCCCCATCTCTTTTGGCTCTGCAGATACCTGTCCACTCTGACTCTCTAATGGACCAACTTTATCCCTCGTTATCCTTCTGCTATTAATATAACTGTAGTAACCCTTTGGATTTATTCACCTTACTTGCCAGAGCAACCTCATATCTTCTTTTAGCTTTTCTAATTTCTTTCTTAAGATTCTTTTACATTCTTTATACTCCTCAAGCACCTCATTGACTCCATGCTGCCTATAATTATTGTAGATCTCTCTCTTTTCCGAACCAAGTGTCCAATTTCCTTGAAAACCCTGGCTCTTTCCAAATTATTACTTTCCTTTCAACCGAACAGGGACATAAAGATTCTGTACTCTTAAAATTTCATCTTTAAATGTCCTCCTTTTCTCTTCTACATCCTTCCCATAAAACAAAATGTCCCAATTCACTCCTATTAAATCCTTTCGCATCTCCTCAAAGTTAGCCTTTCTCCAATCAAAAATCTCAACCGTTGGTCCAGTTCTGACCTTCTCCATAATTATATTGAAACTAATGGTATTGTGATCACTGGACCCGAAGTGCTCCCCAACGCATACCTCCGCCACCTGCCCTGTCTCATTTCCTAACAGGAGGTCCAGCACTGCCCCTTCTCTAGTAGGTACCTCTATGTATTGCTGCATAAAACTATCCTGCACACATTTTACAAACTCCAAACCATCCAGCCCTTTTACAGAATGTGTTTCCCAGTCTATGTGTGGAAAATTGAAATCTCCCACAATCACTACCATGTGCTTACTACCAATATCTGCTATCCCCTTACATATTTACTCTTCCAATTCTCGCTACCCATTTGGCGGTCTATAATACACCCCTATAAGTGTTGCTACACAATTCCCATTTCTCAGTTCCACCCAAATAGCCTCCCTAGACGAGCTCTCTCATCTATCCTGCCAAAGCACTGCTGTAATATCTTCTGACAAGCAATGCAACACCTCCACCTCCTGCCCCTCCAATTCTATCACACCTGAAGCAACGAAATCCTGGAATATTTTAGTTTCCAATCACAGCCATCCTGCAACCATGTTTCACTAATCATATAACCATTACAGCACGGAAACAGGCCATCTCGACCCTTCAAGGCTGTGCCGAATGCTTTTTAAATTTTTTCTTTTTTTACTTTCCCCCTAGTCCCATCTACCTGCACTCAGACCATAACCCTCCATTCCTTACCGTCCATATACCTATCCAATCTATTTTAAAGGATAACATGCCGGAAATAGCAGGGGTCAAAGGAGATGGAGGAACTGAGTGAATCCAGGTTAGTCGGGAAGTGGTGTTGGGTAAATTGAATGGATTAAAGGCCGATAAATCACCAGGGCCAGATAGGCTGCATCCCAGAGTACTTAAGGAAGTAGCTCCAGAAATAGTGGATGCATTAGTGATAATTTTTCAAAATTCTTTAGATTCTGGAGTAGTTCCTGAGGATTGGAGGGTAGCAAACGTAACCCCCCTTTTTAAGAAGGGAGGGAGAGAGAAAACGGGGAATTACAGACCAGTTAGTCTAACATCGGTAGTGGGGAACTGCTAGAGTCAGTTATTAAAGATGGGATAGCAGCACATTTGGAAAGTGGTGAAATCATTGCACAAAGTCAGCATGGATTTACGAAAGGTAAATCGTGTCTGACGAATATTATAGAATTTTTCGAGGATGTAACTAGTAGAGTGGATAGGGGAGAACCAGTGGATGTGTTGTATCTGGGACTTTCAGAAGGCTTTCGACAAGATACCACATAAGAGATTAGGATACAAACTTAAATCACACGGTATTGGGGGTTCAGTATTGATGTGGATAGAGAACTGGCTGGCAAACAGGAAGCAAAGAGTAGGAGTAACGGGTCCTTTTCACAATGGCAGGCAGTGACTAGTGGGGTACCGCAAGGCTCAGTGCTGGGACCCCAGCTATTTTACAATTTATATTAATGATCTGGACGAGGGAATTGAAAGCAACATCTCCAAGTTTGCGGATGACACTAAGCTGGGGGGCAGTGTTAGCTGTGAGGAGGATGCTAGGAGACTGCAAGGTGACTTGGATAGGCTGGGTGAGTGGGCAAATGTTTGGCAGATGCAGTATAATGTGGATAAATGTGAGGTTATCCACTTTGGTGGCAAAAACGGGAAGGCAGACTATTATCTAAATGGTGGCCGATTAGGAAATGGGGGAGGTGCAGCGAGACCTGGGTGTCATGGTACACCAGTCATTGAAAGTAGGCATGCAGGTGCAGCAGGCAGTGAGAAAGCGAATGGTATGTTGGCCTTCATAGCAAGAGGATTTGAGTATAGGAGCAGGGAGGTTCTACTGCAGTTGTACAGGGTCTTGGTGAGACCACACCTGGAGTATTGCGTTCAGTTTTGGTCTCCAAATTCTGAGGAAGGACATTATAGCCATAGAGGGAGTGCAGAGAAGGTTCACCAGACTGATTCCTGGGATGTCAGGACTTTCATATGAAGAAAGACTGGATAGACTTGGCTTATACTCGCTAGAATTTAGGAGATTGAGAGGGGATCTTATAGAAACGTACAAAATTCTTATGGGGTTGGGACAGGCTAGATGCAGGAAGATTGTTCCCCGATGTTGGGGAAGTCCAGGACAAGGGGTCACAGCTTAAGGATAAGGGGGAAATCCTTTAAGACCGAGATGAGGAAAAACGTTTTCACACAGGTAGTTGAGGCCAGTTCATTGGCTATATTTAAGAGGGAGTTAGATGTGGCCCTTGTGGCTAAAGGGATCAGGGGGTATGGAGAGAAGGCAGGTACGGGATACTGAGTTGGATGATCAGCCATGATCATATTGAATGGCGGTGCAGGCTCGAAGGGCCGAATGGCCTACTCCTGCACCTATTTTCAATGTATCTATGTATCTATGAACCTGCCTCCACCACTTCCCACTGGAAGCTCATTCCACAGCTACCACTCTCTGAGTAAAGAAGTTCCCCCTAATGTTACCCCTAAACTTCTGTCCCTTAATTCTCAAGTCATGTCCCCTTGTTTGAATCTTCCCTACTCTCAATGGCAAAAGCTTATCCACGTCCACTCTGTCTAACCCGCTCATAATTTTAAAGACCTCTATCAAGTCCCCTCATAACCTTCTGCGCTCCAAAGAATAAAGACCAAACTTGTTCAACCTTTCTCTGTAACTTAGTTGACGAAACCCAGGCAACATTCTAGTAAATCTCCTCTGTACTCTCTCTATTTTGTTGACATCCTTCCTATAATTAGGCGACCAACGTTGTACTCCATACTCCAGAATTGGCCTCACCAATGCCTTGTACCAATTTTAACATTAAATCCCAACTTCTATACTCAATGCTCTGATTTATAAAGGCCAGCACACCAAAAGCTTTCTTTACCACCCTACCATCATGAGATTCCACCTTCAGGGAACTATGCAGTTATTCCTAGATCCCTCTGTTCAACTGCATTCCTCAATTCGCTACCATTTACCATGTTACGTCCTATTTTGATATGTCCTACCAAGATGTAGCACATCACACTTATCAGCATAAAACTCCATCTGCCATCTTTCAGCCCACTCTTCCAAATGGCCTAAATCTCTCTGTAGACTTTGAAAATCTACTTCATTATCCACACCACCACCTATCTTAGTATCAGCTGCAAACTTACTAATCCAATTTACCACACCATCATCCATATCATTGATGTATATGACAAACAACAGTGGACCAACACAGACCCCTGAGGCACCCCACTAGTCACCAGCCTCCAACCTGACAAACAGCCATCCAGCATTACTCTCTGGCATCTCCCATTCAGCCACTGTTGAATCCATATTGCTACTCCACCATTAATACCCAACAATTGAATCTTCTTAACCAACCTTCCATGTGGAACCTTGTCAAAGGCCTTACTGAAGTCCATATAGACAACATCCACCGCTTTACCCTCATCAATTTCCCTAGTAATCTCTTCAAAAAATTCACAATAATCGCCACAACATCATACTTCCAGGTGTCAATCCAGGCTCTAGCTCATCCACCTTTCTTACAATGCTCCTAGCATTAAAATATACACATTTAAGAAACCCACCACCTCTTATTCTGTTTATTGCATTTTTCTTCTTTCTCCCCTACATGTTGGGTCTGAGTGCTTCCCTTCTCTGCCTCCTGCCTCACACACTGTCTACTAGCTTTCTCTATTTGAGTCCCTCCCCTAGAGAGTTGTAAATCTGTGGCAATTTTTCCACCCAGAGAGTTGTGAATCTGTGGCAATTTAGGACTGAGATGAGGAGAAACTTTTCCACCCGGAGAGTTGTGAATCTGTGGGATTCTCTGCCACAGAAGGAAGTGGAGGCCAATTCACAGGATGTTTTTAAGAGAGAGGTAGATTTTTGCTCTTCGGGGCTAACGGAATCAAGGGATTATGGGGAGAAGGCAGGAACGGGGGTACTGATTGTGGATGATCAGCCATGATCGTTATTGAATAGTGGTGCTGGCTCAAAGGGCCGAATGGCCGACTCCTGCACTTATTGTCTATGTATCTAGCTCTGAATCAAACATCAGTTATTACTATTAATAAATACAATGAAAGTAATAAATACAATGAAGCCACGCTCTAGTACAAGAGCCAAGTGGAACTCGAGTCTGCCCTGTTAATATTTATCTGTAAGAACAAGTTCGCAGCTAAGTGGAAAGTAGATCTTTCTTCAACGTATCTGTAAGTGAAAATTTCTCAGCAGAGCAAGGCCAAATATTTTCACAGACCGACCTCTCTCCCTCCCACCTCCCTCTCTCTCTCCCTCCCTCTCCTTCGCTCCCTCCCTCTTTCCCCCCTCAGTTTAGAAGCAGGCAGAGGTGGATGCGAGTAATGATGTAAGAAAATATACCTTTGGTTTTATTTGCAATGATTCGTGGTAACAGCACGGAGACGACCTTCGCAACCTAGTGTTAGACTCCAGGGGTGGGGAGAGAGGGGGGGTGAGTGGGGGAGAGAGAGAGAGGGTGGGAGAGAGAGAGGGGGGGAGGAGAGAGAGAGAGAGAGGGGAGAGAGGGGGGGAGGAGAGAGAGGGAGGGAGAGAGAGAGAGGAGGGGAGAGGGGGGAGGAGAGAGAGGGAGAGAGAGAAGGAGGGAGGAGAGAGAGAGAGGGAGGGAGGAGAAAGAGGGGGAGAGAGAGAGAGGAGAGAGAGAGGGAGACGAAGGGGGGAGAGGGGGTGGGGAGGGAGGAGAGAGAGGGAGGGGGAGGAGAGAGAGAGAGGTGGAGGAAAAAGAGGGAGAGAGAGAGAGAGGCGGGGAGAGAGGGGGTGTGGAGAGAGAGAGGAGAGAGGGAGGGAAAGAGAGGGGAGGAGAGAGGGGGAGGAGAGAGAGAGGGGGAGAGAGAGAGGAGAGAGAGAGGGGAGAGAGAGAGAGAGAGAGAGGGGGAGGAGAGAGAGAGGGGGAGGGATAGAGAGAGGGGGGGGGGGTTAAAGTCGACTGAAGGTGATGGCTACTATTACAATCCAGATCCTGCCGGTCGCTCTCCCAGCCTCTCCTAACGCTCCCCCCACAAACTCCAGCCCCCGGAAGGGGAGGAAAATGTCGTGAGGCAACTTTTCTTGAGGGGAGGGGGAGTCACGAGGAGGAGGGGGGGGGAGAGAGGCATCGAGAAAAGTCACAGAGGACTGGAGGGTGATCTCAGTCTTGTCACACTGTGGTGGTGGGGAGAGAGGGAAGAGAGAATGGAGAGTGGAGAGAGGGGGCGAGAGAGAGGGGAGGGAGAGAGAGTGGAGGGAGAGGGGGAGGGAGAGAGAGAGAGGAGGGAGAGAGAGGGGGCGGGAGAGAATGGAGAGAGGGGAGAGAGAGGTGGGAGAGAAAGGGGGAGATAGGGGAGAAGAGGCGAGGGGAGAGAGGGAGGGTTAGTGTGATGCATTAACACGCACAAGTCTCTCCCCCACCCCCATCCCCGCGTCTCCTCGCTCTGTCGAGACCAGTCTCCCCCCACATACTCTCTACCCAGCACATGAGCCTGTCCCAACACCCCCATCTCCCCGCTTTCTCTCTCCCTCTCCCTCCCCCGAAAAATGGCTGATCTATCTCTCCCTCCTAACCCCATTCTCCTGCCTTCTCCCCATAACCCCTGACACCCGTACTAATCAATAATCTATTTATCTCTGCCTTAAATATATCCACTGACTTGTGGCCTCCACCGCCGTCTGTGGCAACGAATCCTACAGATTCACCACCCTCTGGCTAAAGAAATTCCTCCTCATCTTCCTAAAGGAATGTCCCTTTAATTCTGAGGCTGTGCCCTCTGGTCCTAGACTCTCCCACAAGTGGAAACCTCCTTTCCACATCCACTCTATCCGGGCCTTTCACTATTCACTCTCTCATCCCTCCCTGTCCCTCCCCTCCTCTCTCGCTCTCTGTCTCTCTCCTTCTCTGTGAACCTCTCCTTCCCCGGGGGGGGGGTGACAATTTACACACCTGAACGTCCTGGCTGTGGTACTGAAAGCGACCTCCCAGAATAGCGGACTGTGGATTAGATACAGAACCAAGACGAGCCCACAAGATCTCCACATCCATCTTCAGAGCAAGACTGCAAATGGCCTCACATTTAACATCCTGCAAAGGTGTGGCTCAGTTTAGTTTAGAGATACAGCGTAGAAACAGGCCCTTCGGCCCACCGAGTCCGTGCCGACCAGCGATCGCCCGTTCATGCACTAGTTTAGTTTGTGTAGGAGCAAATTGCAGGTGCAGGTGTGTGTGGGGGTTTGTTGGTTAATCTGCTTGGTGTAATTGTAAATTGTCCCTAGTGTGTGTAGGATAATGTTAGTGTGCGGGGATCGCTGGTCAGCACGGACTCGGTGGGGAAGGGCCTGTTTCCGCGCTGTATCTCTGAACTAAACTAGTGTGTAAACGTGCGATCGCTGGTCGGCACGGACTCGGTGGGCCATAGAGATGAGGGACTCACCGCAGCAGATGGGGGAGAGTTGAGCACGCGGGTCAGGCTTGACGTGTCCATCCCGGAGGCGTTGCCCAGGATACCGAGGGAGTCGGAAATTCTGTTGCCGAGAAGCAGGAGGTTGATGGATTCCTGGCGCTCCCGACAGGTAGCAGCTGGATCCAGACTGGAGGGGGGAGGCGGAGAGGGAGAGAGAGAGGGGGAAGGAGAGGGAAGAAAGATAGGGTGGGGAGAGGGGTCAGATTCAAAGGGGAAATCAGGGAGCCCTCTCCCTCCCTCCGCTCTAACCACCGCTCTCCCCTCACCTGTACCAACATCTCATTCCCTATCTTTCCCTCCCTCTCTGTCTGTCTCTCTCCCTCTCTCCCCCTCCCCTTCTCCATCCCTCTCTGTCTCTCTCCCTCTCTATTCTCCCCCTCACTCTAATTCTCACTCCCTCTCTCTCCCTTCCTCTCCCCCTCCCCCCTCACTCCCTCTCTCTCCCTTCCTTTCTGTCTCTCTTTCTCTCTCTCCCCCTCCCTCCCTCTCTCTCAGGAGGGGAGATGAAGGGGTGCCAGTGGATGTAGTGCATCTAGACTTTCAGAAAGCCTTTGATAAGGTCCCGCACGGGAGACTGGTGACTAAAATTAGAGCACATGGTATTGGGTGTAGGGTGTTGCGTGGATAGAAAATTGGTTGGCAGACCGGAAGCAAAGAGTAGGAGTGAACGGGTCCTTTTCAGAATGGCAGGCAGTGGCGAGTGGAGTGCCGCAAGGCTTGGTGTTGGGGCCACAACTGTTTACCATATATATTAATGATTTGGAAGAGGGAATTAGGAGCAACACTAGCAAGTTTGCGGATGACACAAAGCTGGGTAGCAGTGTGAACTGTGAAGAGGAAGTTAGGAGGTTGCAGGGTGACCTGGTCAGTTTGAGTGAGTGGGCAGATGCGTAGCAGATGCAGTATAATATAGATAAATGTGAGGTTATCCACTTTGGTGGCAAAAACAAGGGGGCAGATTATTATCTCAATGTGGTTAGGGGGAGGTACAGCAAGACCTGGGTGTCCTTGTACACTGGTCACTGAAAGTTGGCGCGCAGGTACAGCAGGCAGTGAAGAAAGCTAATGGCCTTCATAACAAGAGGATTTTAGTATAGGAGTAAAGAGGTTCTTCTGCAGTTGTATAGGGCTCTGGTGAGACCACATCTGGAGTATTGTGTGCAGTTTTGGTCTCCTAATTTGAGGAAGGACATCCTTGTGATTGAGGCATTGCAGCGTAGGTTCATGAGATTGAATGGGATGGTGGGACTGTCATATGAGGAAAGATTGAAAAGACTGGGCTTGTATTCACTGGAGTTAAGAATGATGAGGGGGGGGTCTTATAGAAACATATAAAATTATAAAAGGACTGGATAGGCTAGATGCAGGAAAAATGTTCCCAATGTTGGGCGAGTCCAGAACCAGGGGCCACAGTCTTAGAATAAAGGGGAGGCCATTTAAGACTGAGGTGAGAAAAAACGTCACACCCAGAGAGTTGTGAATTTATGGAATTCCCTGCCACAGAGGGCAGTGGAGGCCAAGTTACTGGATGGATTTAAGAGAGTTAGATAGAGCTCTAGGGGTAGTGGAATCAAGGGATATGGGGAGGCAGGCACGGGTTATTGATAGGGGATGATCAGCCATGATCACAATGAATGGCGGTGCTGGCTCGAACGGCCGAATGGCCTACTCCTGCACCTATTTTCTATGTCTGTTTCTCTCTCCCTCCCTCCCTCTCTCTCTCTCCCTCCCTCTCTGTCTCTCCCCCCCTCTGTCTCTCTCTCTCTCTCTCTCCGTCTCTCCCTCTGTCTCTCCCACCTGTGTGAGCATCCTGTCCTGGAGTTGAGTGTGAAGTCCACTGTGTTCCTGTAGCTGGCATCACACCTGCCGTAGCCGTCGGCCCGCACTAGACTCAGAGGCGTGAGAGAGGGAGGGGGTCAAGGATCTGTCCCTGCATCTGGTGAGTGGGTGGGTGGGGGACGGGGGGCAGGGAGGGAGAGAGCGAGGGGGAGGAAGAGACCGGCCCAGTCCTGCTCCACTCCATCCAGTGGTTTACCAAGCCCAGTGTCCCCTCCCCTCTCCTCCCCCTCTCCTCCATCCCCTCTCCCCTCCCCCCCTCTTCTCACCTCCCCTCTCCTCCACTCCTCTCCCCTCCCCCTCTTCTCCCCTCACCTCACATCCCCTCTCCTCCCCTCCCCTCCCCAACCCCTCTCCGACAGAAGGATATACAGGCTCCTGCCCTCGGAAGGCCAGCACAGGAGACCCTGGCAAATAGCCGGGATTCCCGCTGCGTCTCCGCTCCTCTCTCTGCTCCGGGTCCTACACACACACGGGAGAGGGGAAAGAGAGGGAGGGACGGAGAGAGATGGGTGGGAAGGGAGGAGGGGAGTGGAGGAGAGGGAAGAGGAGGGGAGAGGAGAGGAGGGGAGTGGGAAGAGGAGGAGAGAAGAGGGGAGAGGAGAGAAGAGGGGAGAGGAGGAATGGGGAGGAGAGAAGAGGGGAGGGGAGAGAAGAGGGGAGGGGAGGGGGAAGGTAGAGGAGGGGTAGGGAGAGGGAAGGGATATAAAATTATGAGAGGCTTGTTCAGTCGTTGCGCTGACTGGATAGCATGCTGGTTAAAAGCTGTTCACTACACATGACAATAATCTAAACTATCGGTGGTGCAGCGGTAGAGTTGCTGCCTCACGGGGCCACAGACCCGGGTTCCATCCAGACCACAGGTGCTGTCTGTACGAGGTTTGCACCTTCTCCCCGTGACCTGCCTGGCTTTTCTCCGGGCGTTTCTCCGGTTTCCTCCCACACTCCAAAGACGTGCGGGTTCGTAGGCTAATTGGATTCGGTAAAGATTGTAAATTGTCCCCTAGTGTGTGTGTGTACGGGGATCGCTATTCGGCACAGACTCGGTGGGCCGAAGGGCCTGCTTCCGTGCTGTATCTCTAAACTAAACTAAAGCGTGACTCCAGCACTAAAAGTTACTCCAGCACTCTGTACCTGTCCACGTTCTCCACAGAGATGCTGCCTGACCCGCTGAGTTACTCCAGCACTCTGTACCTGTCCACCTTCTCCACAGAGATGCTGCCTGACCTGCTGAGTTACATTGTACATCCAGGGCAAGCATGGGCGGAAATCCTGAGGGGACGGGGCACACACGTCCCCCCCTGCTTTGAGAGGTGGGGGATTGTCATCATGTTTTGTAATCTGGACTTCATCAGACGCTTTCTCAGGGCTGAACCGGCCCGTTCGCGGGGCCTTTCGGCGCCCGGCGCGTCTTAAAAATCAAACTGCTGCATCAAGGCGATTGAGGCTCCCGATGTTGAAGCCCCTTCCGGCCGATGAACGGCCCCTACGAACGGGCCGAATGAAGCCCCACGATTCGGGGCGGACAAAGCTGCTGTTGCTGGAGTTCGGAGTCGGTCACCAACCAGGTCAGCTCCCGATGTTACCGTCCATAAGGCCCACGGCCGAAGCCTCGCGCGTGTGTGTCATGTGTGGGGGGGGGGGGGTGTTTGTGGGGGTGTGTGCGCGCATGCGCACGTGAGTGTGTGTGTGTGCGCTCGTGTGTGTGTGAGCGCATGCGTTCGTGTGTGTGTGTGCGTGTGCGCATGCGCTCGTGTGTGTGTGGGCGTGTGTGTGTGTGCGCATGCGTTCGTGTGTGTGTGTCTGTGCGTGTGCTCATGCGTTCGTGTGTGTGTGTCTGTGTGTGTGTGCGCATGCGCTCGTGTGTGTGTGTGCGCATGCGATCGTGTGTGTGTGTGTGTGTGCGCATGCGATCGTGTGTGCCTGCGTGTGTGTGTGCGCATGCGCTCGAGTGTGTGTGCGTGTGTGCCGGGTGGGCGGCGCGGCCCAAGTCGCAGCAGCCTCTGCAGTCCGTCTGGTTTTTTTGTTTTGTTTAAGTGTAGTTTATAGTGTTTTTTTTAACTGGGTATGTGTGTGGGGGGTGAGGGTGGGGAAACTTTTAAAATCTTCTCCCTGTACGGAGGACCCGACCTTTTTCTGTCTGGGTCTCCGCTGTCGTTTGGGGCCTAGCACCGTGGAGCGGCCTCCAACAGGAACGACCTGGGGTTCCAGTCGCGGAGCCTGCGGACTACTCACCATCGCGGACTACTCACTGGCCGAGTTCGGAACGGGAGGAGCTGTGGTGGCGCGCTGCTGCGGCCCGACCCCGGAGATTCGGAGGCTCCAGCCGCCGGCCCGGTGGACGGTGACAACGGGAGCTCGCGGGTCCCTGGTGGGAGACCGCTTTTCGGAGCTCCCGCAACTTCAACTTCTCCCGCCCGAGTTGCGGGGTTGAAAATGACCTGGAGCGGGGCCTTACATTGCCCGGCGCGGCTTTAATGGTCGCGGGACTTGCTAGCGCCCGCCGGGGGCTCTAACATCAAGACCCGGAGCGCGTCATTGCATCGCCTGGCGCGGCTTTACTGGCCGCGGGACTTATTTACCATCGCCCGCTGGGAGGCTTTGACTTTGACATCGGGAGGAGAATGGGGAGTGCAGGGGAGAGATAAGACTTTGCCTTCCATCACAGTGAGGAGGAGATTCGCTGTGATGGATGTTTGTGTAAATTGTGTTGTGTCTTGGTTCTTTTTACTTGTTTGTATGACTGCAGAAACCAAATTTCGTTTGAACTTAGGTTCAAATGACAACAAATAAATTGTATGCGCTCGTGTGTGTGTGTGTGCGCATGCGCTCGTGTGCGTGTATGCGCCCGTGTGCGTGTGTGCACACGCTTGCGTGTGTGTGTGTGCGTGCGTGCATGTGTGCGCAAGCGCATGTTTTTGACAGCGATTTCCGTGCCTGAGAGCAAGAACTTACCGTCACAAAGATGAGGTGAAAATCTTGCCAAAACTGGGTGGCTTCCAACGACACATTGACAAAGGAGAACGACACATTGGCCTCAATGATCCCAACATTCCCCTCGATCAATATCCGATAGGTCACCTATCGAAGGGGAGGAGAGGAAAGTGAGTGATAAATGCACCTTGTAGACAGAGGTGCACAGAATACATCTCCACCCTGTATCTCTAAACTAAACTAAACCGTCCTGTAACACACTACTCCCACGGGGATGTCAGACACGCACGCAAACACACGCAGGCACACACACGCACACGCAGGCACGCACACGCACTGACATGCACACCCGCACGCAGCACACACACAACACGCGCACGCATATGCGCGCACACCACACACGCAAACGCACGCACACACGCCACACGAGCTAAAGCGCATGTGCACACCACACACGCCCACCACGGGCACACTCACACACGCACCACACACACACGCATAAACACACACATACACGGGGGTTAACTCACCGCTGAAACCAGGTTGTTGCAAAAGTTATTTGTCAGGGTCGGGGTCGGCACAGACTGGATGTTCTGTGGTTCGATTCTAACCTGTAATGAAGCAGAGAGTAAGAGTCACAGAGTGTGGAAACAGGCCCTTCAGCCCAACTTGCCCACACTGGCCAACATGCCCCATCTACACTAGTCCCACCTGCTGCCCGCTTTTGGCCCACATCCCTCCAAACCTGTCCTATCCATGTACCTGTCCAAGGGTTATTATAGTCCCAGCCTCAACTACCTCCTCCGGCAGCTCGTTCCATAGAAAAAGTTGCCCTTCAGATTCCTATCCAATTTTTCCCCACACCCGCATCTCTCACCTTAAACCCATGTCCTCTGGTCCTCGATTCCCCTACTCTGGGCAAGAGACTCTGTGCGTCTCCCCGATCTATTCCCCTGGTGATTTTGTACACCTCTATAAGATCACCCCTCATCCTCCTGCGCTCCAAGGAATAGTTTCCCAGCCTGCCCCAACCTCTCCCTGTAGCTCAGGCCCCTCGTGTCCCGGCAACATCCTCGTAAATCTTCTCCGCGCCCTTTCCAGCTTGACGACATCTTTCCTGTAACACGGTGCCCAGAACTGAACATACTCACCTCAGTTATGTTAAATATATCCGGAGTCTGTAAGACAAAAAATGGAGAGAGTGAAAATGTACACTGTGGACGGCTGGATTGTAATCATGTAGTCTTCCCGCTGACTAGAGAGCACACAAGAAAGCTTTTCACTGTAGCTCGCTACACGGGACAATAAACTACACTCAACTGAACTACATATGCATTGTAGTGTGATCTGCAAACCTAAGACACTATCAACGGCCACAGTTCACGAGTTCTAAGAGCAGAATTAGGCCATTCGGCCCATCAACCATATAACCATAACAGCACAGAAACAGGCCATCTCGGCGCTTCAAGTCCGTGCCGAACAATTTTAATTTTTTTTTAATTTTTTAAAATTTATTTTAATTTACTTCCCCCTAGTCCCATCTACCTGCACTCAGACCATAACCCTCCATTCCTTTCCCGTCCATATACCCATCCAATCTATTTTTAAAGGATAAAATCGAACCAGCCTCCACCACTTCCAATGGAAGCTCATTCCACACAGCTACCACTCTCTGAGTAAAGAAGTTCCCCCTAATGTTACCCCTAAACTTCTGTCCCTTAATTCTCAAGTCACGTCCCCTTGTTTGAATCTTCCCTACTCTCAATGGGAAAAGCTTATCCACGTCCACTCTGTCTAACCCGCTCATAATTTTAAAGACCTCTATCAAGTCCCCTCTTAACCTTCTGCGCTCCAAAGAATAAAGACCTAACTTGTTCAACCTTTCTCTGCAACTTAGTTGCTGAAACCCAGGCAACATTCTAGTAAATCTCCTCTGTACTCTCTCTATTTTGTTGACATCCTTCCTATAATTAGGCGACCAAAATTGTACTCCATACTCCAGAATTGGCCTCACCAATGCCTTGTACAATTTTAACATTACATCCCAACTTCTATATTCAATGCTCTGATTTATAAAGGCCAGCACACCAAAAGCTTTCTTTACCACCCTATCTACATGAGATTCCACCTTCAGGGAACTATGCGCAGTTATTCCTAGATCCCTCTGTTCAACTGCATTCCTCAATTCGCTACCATTTACCATGTACGTCCTATTTTGATTTGCCCTGCCGAGATGTAGCACCTCACATTTGTCAGCATTAAACTCCATCTGTCATCTTTCAGCCCACTCTTCCAAATGGCCTAAATCTCTCTGTAGACTTTGAAAATCGACTTCATTATCCACAACACCACCTATCTTTAGTATCATCTGCATACTTACTAATCCAATTTTCCACACCATCATCCAGATCATTGATGTACATGACAAACAGTGGACCCAACACAGACCCCTGAGGCACCCCACTAGTCACCGGCCTCCAACCTGACAAACAGCCATCCATCATCACTCTCTGGCATCTCCCATTCAGCCACTGTTGAATCCATCTTGCTACTCCACCATTAATACCCAACAATTGAATCTTCTTAACCAACCTTCCATGAGGAACCTTGTCAAAGGCCTTACTGAAGTCCATATAGACAACATCCACTGCTTTACCCTCATCAATTTCCCTGGTAACCTCTACGAAAAATTCAAGAAGATTAGTCAAACATGACCTTCCAGGCACAAATCCATGTTGACTGTTCCTAATCAGACCCTGCTTATCCAGATGCTTATATATATTATCTTTAAGTATCCTTTCCATTAATTTGCCCACCACTGACGTCAAACTAACAGGTCTATAATTGCTAGGTTTACTCTTAGAACCCTTTTTAAACAACGGAACAACATGCGCAGTACGCCAATCCTCTGGCACTATTCCCGTTTCAAATGACATTTGAAATATTTCTGTCATAGCCCCTGCTATTTCTACACTAACTTCCCTCAATGTCCTAGGGAATATTCTGTCAGGACCTGGAGACTTATCCTTTTTCATATTTTTCAAAAGTGTCTGCACCTCCTCTTCTTTGAATCTCAGTTTCCATTGCTACTCTGCTTGTTTCCCTTACCTCACATAATTCCATATCCTTCTCCTTGGTGAATACCGAAGAAAAGAAATTGTTCAATATCTCCCCCATCTCTTTTGGCTCTGCAGATAGCTGTCCACTCTGACTCTCTAAAGGACCAATTTTATTCCTTGTTATCCTTTTGCTATTAATATAGCTGTAGAAACACTTTGGATTTACTTTCACCTTACTTGCCAAAGCAACCTCATATCTTCTTTTAGCTTTTCTAATTTCTTTCTTAATATTCTTTTTACATTCTTTATACTCCTCAAGCACCTCATTTACTCCATGCTGCCTATAATTATTGTAGATCTCTCTCTTTTTCCGAACCAAGTGTCAAATTTCCCTTGAAAACCATGGCTCTTTCCAATTTTTACTATTTCCTTTCAACCGAACAGGGACATAAAGATTCTGTACTCTTAAAATTTCACCCTTAAATGTCCTCCATTTCTCTTCTACATCCTTCCCATAAAACAACATGTCCCAATTCACTCCTTTTAAATCCTTTCGCATCTCCTCAAAGTTAGCCTTTCTCCAATCAAAAATCTCAACCCTAGGTCCAGTTCTGACCCTCTCCATAATTATATTGAAACTAATGGTATTGTGATCACTGGACCCGAAGTGCTCCCCGACGCATACCTCCGCCACCTGCCCTGTCTCATTTCCTAACAGGAGGTCCAGCACTGCCCCTTCTCTAGTAGTTACCTCTATGTATTGCTGCAAAAAACTATCCTGCACACATTTTACAAACTCCAAACCATCCAGCCCTTTTACAGAATGTGTTTCCCAGTCTATGTATGGAAAATTGAAAGCTCCCACAATCACTACCTTGTGCTTACTACTAATATCTGCTATCTCCTTACATATTTGCTCTTCCAATTCTCGCTCCCCATTTGGCGGTCTATAATACACCCCTACAAGTGTTGCTACACCTTTCCCATTTCTCAGTTCCACCCAAATAGCCTCCCTAGACGAGCCCTCTAATCTGTCCTGCCAAAGCACTGCTCTAATATCTTCCTAGACAAGCAATGCAACACCCCCACCTCTTGCCCCTCCAATTCTATCACCCCTGAAGCAACGAAATCCTGGAATATTTAGTTTCCAATCACAGCCCTCCTGCAACCATGTTTCACTGATCGCCACAACATCATACTTCCAGGTGTCAATCCAGGCTCTAAGCTCATCCACCATTCTTACAATGCTCCTAGCATTAAAATATACACATTTAAGAAACCCACCACCACTTATTCTCTGTTTATTATCTTTTTCTTCTTTCTCCCCTACATTTTGGGTCCGAGTGCTTCCCTTCTCTGCCTCCTGCCTCCCACATTTTCCACTAGCTTTCTCTATTTGAGTCCCTCCCCCCAACCGTTCTAGTTTAAAGTCTCCCCAGTAGCCTTTGCAAATCTCCCCGCCAGGATATTGGCCCCCGTCGGGTTCAAGTGCAACCCGTCCTTTCTGTACAGGTCACACCTTCCCCAAAAGAGGTCCCAATGATCCAGAAATTGGAATCCCTGCCCGCTGCACCAGTCCCTCATCCACGCATTTATCTTCCACCTCATTCCATTCCTACTCTCACCGTCGCGTGGCACAGGTAGTAATCCTGAGATTGTTACCTTTGCGGTCCTTCTCCTTAACTCCCTAAATTCTCCTTTCAGGACGTCTTCTCTTTTTCTACCTATGTCATTGGTACCTATATGTACCACAACCTCAGGCTCCTCTCCCTCCGATTTCAGGATATCTTGGACGCGTCAAGTCAATAGACAATAGATGCAGGAGTAAGAATCGACCACCATTCAATCATGACATCTCTCTCTCCCTCCTAACCCCATTCTCCTGCCTTCTCCCCATAACTCCTGACACCCGTACTAATCAACAATCTATCTATCTCTGACTTAAATATATCCACTGACTTGTGGCCTCCACCGCCGTCTGTGGCAATGAATCCCACAGATTCACCACCCTCTGACTAAAGAAATTCCTCCTCATCTCCTTCCTAAAGGAACGTCCTTTAATTCTGAGGCTGTGCCCTCTGGTCCTAGACTCTCCCACTAGTGGAAACATCCTCTCCACAACCACTCTATCCAGGCCTTTCAAAGTCCCAGCCTGCCCCAACCTCTCCCTGTAGCTCAGGCCCCTCGAGTCCCGGCAAAATCCTCGTAAATCTTCTCCATGCCCTTTCCAGCTTGACGACATCTTTCCTGTAACACGGTGCCCAGAACCGAACACAATACTCTACCCTGTCTACCTACGAGTCCACTTTGAGGGGAACTCTGCTGCCCTCTCACCTGGAGGAGGGTGAAACCATCGTAGTAGGTGCCTGCGTTTAGTGCCTCGAGCGAGGTGCAGGAGGAGCGGAGATCGGTGAAGTGGCGGGAACAGGAGGAACTCGCCGTCTGGAAGAAGCCTGCCGTCACAATGTTTCACCGGAGAGAGGGAGCAAGGGAGGGAGGGAGAGGGAGAGGGAGATTGGGAGGGAGAGGGAGGGGGTGAGAGGAAAAGGGAGCGGGAGAGAGAGGGGGAGGGAGGGAGGGGGGGAGAGGGAGGAGAGGAGGGAGAGAGAGGGAGGGAGGGGGAGAGAGGAAAAGGGAGGGGGAGAGAGATGGAGGGGAGAGAGAGGAAGTGATAGGGAGAGGGGGAGGGAGGAGAGAGACACACACACAAAACAAAGTTAGACACAGTTAGACTTCACCTGTCAAACACTGGAACAAACATAAACAAGTTTCTCCCCACCCCCCATATTTCTCCCCCTCGCTCCCCTCCTCTCCCACTCTCTTCTCTAACACCACCCGCCCCCACCCCTTACCACCGCCCCCACCCTGGTGTGAGAGGGAGGGAAAGAGAGAGAAGCAAAAAACGAGAGAGAGGGGGGGAGCAGTAGGGAGGGAAGGACGTAGTGAAGATGGGAGAGGGGAGAAAGGGAGGGAGAGAGAGGGAGAAGGATAGAGGGAGGGATAGAGAGAGGAGAGGGGGAGGGAGGGAGAGATGGAGGGAGGGAGGGAGAGATGGAGGGAGGGAGAGATGGAGGGAGGGAGAGATGGAGGGAGGGAGAGATGGAGAGAGGGAGAGATAGAGAGAGGTGCTCCCTGCGACCCCGTCCGTACCTGCAGGGTTCCCATCTGTACACTCTCCTCCCGTCAGGGCCACGGGCAGAGACAGCATTCCCAGCGTGGATGTGTTCGCAAAATAGGTGACCATTTGTTGTCCCAGCTGGGAGAGAGGGAGGGAGGGAGAGGGAGCGAGGGAGCGAGGGAGGGAGGGAGAGAGAGAGAGAGAGGGAAGGAGCAGGGTTAAGGTCTATGATTGATCACGGTAGCAAACACTCTCACCCCTGAACAGTCACAGAGATATTGAGGTGGAGAGTAGACACAAATGCTGGAGAAACTCAGCGGGTGAGGCAGCATCTATGGAGCGAAGGAAATAGGTGACGTTTCGGGTCGAGACCCTTCTTCTGACTTGAGGTGGAGAGTAAATGACTTTTATAAAAGTCCAGAACTAGGGGCTCACACACAGCTTAAGAATAAGGGGTCGGCCATTTAGGACTGAGATGAGGAGAAACTTTTCCACCCAGCGAGTTGTGAATCTGTGGCCATTTAGGACTGAGATGAGGAGAAACTTTTCCACCCAGAGAGTTGTGAATTCACTGGATGTTTTCGAGAGTTAGATTTAGCTCTTAGGGCTAATGGAGTCAGGGGATATGGGGAGAAGGCAGGAACGGGGTACTGATTGGGGATGATCAGCCATGATCACATTGAATGGCGGTGCTGGCTGGAAGGGCCAAATGGCCTCCTCCTGCACCTATTGTCGATGTTATTACGTTCTGTCGTGTTATATAGTTATGTAGAGCTATATACAGTTAAATATAGTTATAGCTATATAGTTTTTGAAAGGTATTGTTATATAGGTCTGTAGATCTAGTTAGTCATTCAGAATTCTAATTATATGGATATATATATTCTAGTTACAGAGTTATATAGTTCTAGTTATGCAGAGTTTTAGTTTTATTGAGATTGTTATCTTAATTCCTAGTTACATACAGTTATACATAGTTATACATGGAAACATAGACAATAGGTGCAGAAGGAGGCCATTTGGCCCTTCGAGCCAGCACCACCATTCATTGTGATCATGACTGATCATCCCCAATCTGTACCCCGTTCCTGCCTTCTCCCCATATCCCTTGATTCCGCTATCTTTAAGAGCCCTATCTAGCTCTCTCTTGAAAGTATCCAGAGAACAGGCAGAGAATTCCACAGACTCACAACTCTCTGTGAGAAAAAGTGTTTCCTCTTCTCCGTTCTAAATGGCTTACCCCTTATTCTTAAACTGTAGCCCCTAGTTCTGGACTCCCCCAACATGGGGAACATGTTTCCATGTTTCCTCTGTCCAAACCCTTTATAATGTTGGGGGAGTCCAGAACCCGGGTCCACAGCCACTCTAACCTCAATACCATGTGCCCTAATTTTGCCCACTAATCTCCTATGTGGGACCTTATCAAATGCTTTCTGAAAGTCCAGGTACACTACACCCAGGCACGTGCCGTCAGGGTAGGCAAGGTAGGCACTGCCTACCCTGAACAAAATAATAAAATGGTCATTATTAAATATAAATAGTAAAGGCACGGGAGAATAATGCCTACTTTAGAGATGGATCTCTTAGATAGGCATAATTACTTAGATAGGCATAATAGGCAGGATTACTACCTGTGCCACGCGACAGTGAGAGTAGGAATGGAATGAGGTGGAGGATAAATGCGTGGCTGAGGAACTGGTGCAGCGGGCAGGAATTCAAATTTCTGGATCATTGGGACCTCTTTTGGGGAAGGTGTGACCTGTACAGAAAGGACGGGTTGCACTTGAACTCGAGGGGGACCAATATCCTGGCGGGGAGATTTGCAAAGGCTACTGGGGAGACTTTAAACTAGAATGGTTGGGGGGAGGGACTCAAATAGAGAAAGCTAGTAGAAATGTGGGAGGCAGGAGGAGAGAAGGGAAGCACTCGGACCCAAAATGTAGGGGAGAAAGAAGAAAAAGATAATAAACAGAGAATAAGTGGTGGTGGGTTTCTTAAATGTGTATATTTTAATGCTAGGAGCATTGTAAGAAAGGTGGATGAGCTTAGAGCCTGGATTGACACCTGGAAGTATGATGTTGTGGCGATCAGTGAAACATGGTTGCAGGAGGGCTGTGATTGGAAACTATATTATCCAGGATTTCGTTGCTTCAGGGGTGATAGAATTGGAGGGGCAAGAGGTGGGGGTGTTGCATTGCTTGTCAATGAAGATATTAGAGCAGTGCTTTGGCAGGATAGATTAGAGGGCTCGTCTAGGGAGGCTATTTGGGTGGAACTGAGAAATGGGAAAGGTGTAGCAACACTTATAGGGGTGTATTATAGACCGCCAAATGGGGAGCGAGAATTGGAAGAGCAAATATGTAAGGAGATAGCAGATATTAGTAGTAAGCACAAGGTAGTGATTGTGGGAGCTTTCAATTTTCAACACATAGACTGGGAAACACATTCTGTAAAAGGGCTGGATGGTTTGGAGTTTGTAAAATGTGTGCAGGATAGTTTTTTGCAGCAATACATAGAGGTACCTACTAGAGAAGGGGCAGTGCTGGACCTCCTGTTAGAAAATGAGACAGGGCAGGTGGCGGAGGTATGCGTCGGGGAGCACTTCGGGTCCAGTGATCACAATACCATTAGTTTCAATATAATTATGGAGAGGGTCAGAACTGGACCTAGGGTTGAGATTTTTGATTGGAGAAAGGCAAACTTTGAGGAGATGCGAAAGGATTTAAAAGGAGTGAATTGGGACATGTTGTTTTATGGGAAGGATGTAGAAGAGAAATGGAGCATATTTAAAGGTGAAATTTTAAGAGTATAGAATCTTTATGTCCCTGTTCGGTTGAAAGGAAATAATAAAAATTGGAAAGAGCCATGGTTTTCAAGGGAAATTGGACACTTGGTTCGGAAAAAGAGAGAGATCTACAATAATTATAGGCAGCATGGAGTAAATGATGATTGAGGAGTATAAAGAATGTAAAAAGAATATTAAGAAAGAAATTAGAAAAGCTAAAAGAAGATATGAGGTTGCTTTGGCAAGTAAGGTGAAAGTAAATCCAAAGGGTTTCTACAGCTATATTAATAGCAAAAGACTAACAAGGAATAAAATTGGTCCATTAGAGAGTCAGAGTGGACAGCTATCTGTAGATCCAAAAGAGATGGGGGAGATATTGAATAATTTATTTTCTTCGGTATTCACCAAAGAGAAGGATATGGAATTATGTGAGGTAAGGGAAACAAGGAGAGTAGCTATGGAAACTATGAGATTCAAAGAAGAGGAGGTGCGGACACTTTTGAAAAATATGAAAACGGATAAGTCTCCAGGTCCTGACAGGATATTCCCTAGGACATTGAGGGAAGTTAGTGTAGAAATAGCAGGGGCTATGACAGAAATATTTCAAATGTCATTAGAAACGGGAATAGTGCCGGAGGATTGTCGTACTGCGCATGTTGTTCCGTTGTTGAAAAACGGTTCTAAGAGTAAACCTAGCAATTATAGATCTGTTAGTTTGACGTCAGTGGTAGGCAAATTAATGGAAAGGATACTTAGAGATAATATATATAAGCATCTGGATAAGCAGGGTCTGATTAGGAACAGTCTTGACTAATCTTGAATTTTTCGAAGAGGTTGCTAGGGAAATTGATGAGGGTAAAGCAATGGATGTTGTCTATATGGACTTCAGTAAGGCCTTTGACAAGGTTCCTCATGGAAGGTTGATTAAGAAGATTCAATTCTTGGGTATTAATGGTGGAGTAGCAAGATGGATTCAACAGTGGCTGAACAGGAGATGCCAGAGAGTAATGGTGGATAGCTGTTTGTCAGGTTGGAGGCCGTTGACTAGTGGGGTGCCTCAGGGGTCTGTGTTGGGTCCACTGTTGTTTGTCATGTACATCAATGATCTGGATGATGGTGTGGAAAATTGGATTAGTAAGTATGCAGATGATACTAAGATAGGTGGTGTTGTGGATAATGAAGTAGATTTTCAAAGTCTAGAGAGATTTAGGCCATTTGGAAGAGTGGGCTGAAAGATGGCAGATGGAGTATAATGCTGATAAATGTGAGGTGCTACATATCAGCAGGACAAATGAAAATAGGACGTACATGGTAAATGGTAGCGAATTGAGGAACGCAGTTGAACAGAGGGATCTAGGAATCACTGTGCATAGTTCCCTGAGTGTGGAATCTCATGTAGATAGGGTGGTAAAGAAAGCTTTTATAAATCAGAGCATTGAATATAGAAGTTAGGATGTAATGTTAAAATTGTACAAGGCATTGGTGAGGCCAAATCTGGAGTATGGAGTACAATTTTGGTCGCCTAATTATAGGAAGGATGTCAACAAAATAGAGAGAGTACAGAGGAGATTTACGAGAATGTTGCCTGGGTTTCAGCAACTAAGTTACAGAGAAAGGTTGAACAAGTTAGGTCTTTATTCTTTCGAGCACAGAAGGTTAAGAGGGGACTTGATAGAGGTCTTTAAAATGATGAGCGGGTTAGACAGAGTTGACGTGGATAAGCTTTTCCCATTGAGAGTAGGGAAGATTCAAACAAGGGGACCTGACTTGAGAATTAAGGGACAGAAGTTTAGGGGTAACATTAGGGGTAACTTCTTTACTCAGAGAGTGGTAGCTGTGTGGAATGAGCTTCCAGTGGAAGTGGTGGAGGCAGGTTCGATTTTATCCTTTAAAAATAGATTGGATGGGTATATGGACGGAAAAGGAATGGAGGGTTATGGTCTGAGTGCAGGTAGATGGGACTAGGGGGAAGTTTTTTTTTAAAAGTGTTTGGCACGGACTTGAAGGGCCGAGATGGCCTGTTTCCGTGCTGTGATGGTTATAATTCTCCGTGCCTTTCATGCGCAGTACATGTAACACGTGATGGTCTGTGCAGCTGATAAAGCTGAATTATGTTAAAAATATAAGAAAAGCTTACAGCTTATATTTAGTCTCAAATCAGGCTTTTCTCCAGTAGAATAATACAGAAAGGCAAGTTAAGTTGCCTCAGGTTTTGGGGTATTGAGATAATAAATACCATAACATTATCTCCCAAGTGAGGAAGTGACAGAGAAAGAAACAGCTAGTCACATCTTTGAAGTAAGATGCCATGAACCAAATGACCAATGTTTATGGGGGAGGAGGCAATAAAGGAAGAGAGAAACAGCTAGTCACATCTTTGAAGTAAGATGCCGTAAACCAAATGACCAATGTTTAGGAGGGGCGAAGTGATGAGAGAGGATCCAGGGAAGTGGAAAGATAAGATGCCATAAAACAAATGGCCTATGGTTATGAAGGACCAAGTGACAGAGAGGAAACAGCGAAAGAGCTAGGGTGATCTCTTTGAAGATAAAATGACCTAAAACAAATGGCCAATGTTTTTAGTATATCATAACCTGTAAACAAAAGGCCTTTGATGTGATGCCTTTTCCTGTACCTCTGACCATGACTAATGTCTGTGGAATGTGCTAATGTGACAAAGAAACACTATATAATGTGATGTAATTCTGTTGTTCAGAGAAGGGGACCGAGGACAGTCGAGTGTCTACATTGGTCACTTAGCTGGAATTCTCGCTCCCTTCCATCGGCCGATGTTAAGTAAAGTTTTGAACTGGTCTACCAAACAGTTTGTGTGGTGTCTGTTTATTAAGAAGCGAACCTGGTTTAGTAGTTATAAAAGTAACTTTTTCATTGGCGTAGTTATGCAGGCCTCGCTGGGACCACATCAACGGCTGACTGTGCAAGAGGTTGCAGAGGTTGCCGGGATTGGAAGGGAGATAACTGAGCTCTATCGGCCCCCTTGTAAGACCGACTCCCTAGAAACTCCCGGGAACGTCTGTGATCCTTCATCAGAGGTTGATCCAGGTTCCCTGCCGAGGTTCTTAGCAACAGACTAAGGTAAGACCAGTTGGGCTTTATAGGGTTTTTTTAGTGGGGATTGTGTATGTATTTTTAAGACAGACTTGTGCTTGTATTTTTAAGAAGGGCTTGTGTATCTTGTTAAGAAGGACGTGAGTGGTTTCTCTCTCTCTCTCTCTGTCTATCTCTCTTTGTTTTTTTCTTTTCTCTCTACTAAGGGCTTATCGGCCTCGTTGAGACATCCGTGTTTTGTCGGGTTGAGATACGGGAGGTGAGGTGTGCGTCTGGCTTATTGAAACATCCAGGGAGTTGTCGGATTGAGAAATAAGTGGCGTTGTATATTACAAAGTTAAACAGTCAGCCAAATTGAGAAACTGGGGTCTCGAGTAGCGAGTCGGCCTGGTTGATATATTTGGAACGATTCGGAATTAAGAAGTCTGCTTTCTCTTTCTCTTTCTCTCTATCTATCTATGGGGAATGCACTGGATAACAGTGAGGGGGGAACCCCCGTCCAACATATGTGTTATTTGAATCCTAAGTATAATAAGAAATTTAGAATGTT
This sequence comes from Malacoraja senta, assembly GCA_038087875.1. Lineage (NCBI taxonomy): Eukaryota > Metazoa > Chordata > Chondrichthyes > Rajiformes > Rajidae > Malacoraja > Malacoraja senta. The sequence continues at coordinate 344,034 of JAXLNO010000462.1, read as the reverse complement.
AAGTTACAAGTTGAGCAAACGGTTGGGGGATGAAGCCGCGCCAGTAGGGGGCACATGGAATGTCGAGACAATTAAAAAAGCAGAGATGTTGATATGGGAAAGGAAGACAGGAAAGAAATGGAAGAAGGGAATTAAAACGTGGAAAGCAGAAGCAGAGAAGAAGCATCAGGAGAGTAGAGATCGAAGTTGCATGTTAGAGGGATAGAGTTAAGAAATAAGGATGGCACTAGGAAAGGATGGGAAGTATTGCAACTAGAATGCCAGTGGGCAGAGGAACATGAGAAAAGAATTAAAAGACAGGCAGGAGGTGAGAAACAGGTGATGGTTAGTAAAAAATAAACGCAGTACTGGTAAATCCTCTGGAGGAGACTTCATGTGTGGCACGACGACCCTGTTTGGTAGTGAAGATGAGGAGTTAGATAATCTTGGGAGATGTCCACCTCCCTACGTCCTACCAGTAGCGATGGCATACTTACCTGTGACAGCTCCGTCAGTAATATCCCTATACCTTGAAGTTCTGACCTTACAAAGCTCCCCAGGATTGGGAGCACGGGAATGCCTTTCTGTGCGTTATTTGCTTAAGGCATTGATGATACCAGAACAGCTGACCATTATTAAATGTGCTGCACACACTGGTGCTGGGGACCCTATAACAAAAGGCAATGCATTTGCCGATAGTGTAGCCAAACAAGCAGCCTATGCATACAAATGCTTAGTGACATCTGGTAAACAGATGTTAGCAAATAGAACGGTCCTGCCAAACATGAGGGAGGTATGTACATTACAGAGGGACGCCTCTCATATATAAAAACAACAATGGAAACAAGAGGGCTGTGCCATTGATTCGGCTCACCCCGCTTGGACAAGTTGGTGTATCTGATGCATTTTTACCTGTTTTACTAACATATATTCACTCACTTACCCATGCTGGTAAGGAGGGAATGATAAGGATGACAAAGGAAACGTGGTGGCACCTAAAAATCCGGCAAGAGGCACTGAAGCAGGCCTCTGAATGTAAAATTTGCCAACGAAATAATCCAGGCAAACCAATTAGGATACCCTCAGGGGTGACGCCAATGCCATCACGACCGTTTGAATGCATACAGATTGATTTTATTGAAATACCAAGGGCCCAGTGTTATAAATATTGCTTAGTGATTTTAGATTTATTTAGCAGGTGGATTGAAGCTCTACCAACCACTAATGATACTGCTGAGACTACAGTAACATTGGTGTTAAGGGAAGTTATTCCCAGGTTTGGCCTACCTACTGTCATAAGCTCGGACAATGGTCCCCATTTATTGCCACTATTAATAAGGAAATATGTACACATTTTTATATCCGACAGCAATTTCACTGTGTACATCACCCACAGGCATCTGGGATGGTGGAAAGAGCCTATGGGGCATTGCAAAACAAAATTACCCCGGGGGAATCCTTTTTCTGACAAGCAACTATGTTATAGAAAAATTGGGGATGAAGACAAATTCGGTGGAGAAATGAGGATAGGATAGGGAGACTGAAAAGTCACGGGGAGTCTGACTAATCATGATCTGGATCAAAGTCCAATTAGGGTTAGGTAACCAGGATTCTGGTAAACAGAAGTCTTGTCAGAAAAAGGGAAAGTAAATTACAAAGAGACGTCTTTGAAGATGAAATATTATATACTGCTGGTAAAACAATTTTTTTGTGTGTATGTACTGCTTGTAAAACAATGTTTTTTCTATGTGGAATGTGTGAAATTTGAAGCAATGAGCAAAGGTGTGAGTCCCTTTAAGAACAGTTTGTCCTTTAAAATGCAAATGAACAGGCAGGTTATGGTGTGTTCCTTTAAGACACTGCCATGAATGGGGGGTGGAGCTATACTCAAATGATAAAATGTGTTGGTTGTTATAAATCTTTTGAGCCGAGTTCAAAAAGAGACTCATCCCAATTAAAGTGTTAAATGAGATTGGAAATGTCAAAATTACAGAGAAAAAGAAAATGTATTATTGATTACTGATTCTGAGTGAGTTCTTTTGGGAAAGATTGTTTTGATGTGATAACAGAGGTTGTCCTTTAAAATGCAAATGAAGCAAGATTACGGTCTGCAGACGAACAAAGGTGTTGAAGCATGTGCTGTGTAAGGGAAATGAATGTACATGTAAAATTGTCTTATGGCTTACAAAAGGGGGTTTGAGGGATCTCATAATGAGGGATAAAAGGTGAGAAGATAAGTAGATTGGGGAAGAGAACATATTTGGAGAATTTAATATTTAGGTGGGGAGAGCCTCTTCAGATATAATCGGATTAAAGAATAAGTTCACAGAGAAGTGTTTAAGAAGGAACTGCAGATGCTGGAAAATCAAAGGTAGACAAAAGTGCTGGAGAAACTCAGGGGATGAGGCAGCATCTATGGAGCGAAGGAAATAGGCATCATTTTGGGCCGAAGCCCTTCTTCAGAGTAGATTGGGGTTATTCAACTGCAGCTAGAGAAACAGGATTTACAACTTTTTTATTGATTCAGGAAAGGCTGCTGTGCCCACACCCTGGAGAGTGGGGGGAAGCCACCCACAGGCCCTGGGCAATTAACTAATTATGTATGGACAGCAATTAACCCAGGTCTTGCCAGATCTGCATTCCCAGGTTAGAGGAGCTGTGAGCACAGGGACGAGTCCATAAATGCTACAAAATGACCATGTGCTGGGACAAGAAGAAATTGAGATTGTGTTGAAAGGAAAAACCAAGTGCTATCAACAACATAAACTGCTGTGAAGATTGAAGATCATCGTCGTTGGATACATTTGATTGACTGTGAACGGTTTGTGGAGCTATTGACCCTCTTTTATTCTGGGGTGGCCCACATGGACTGGACTTTCTTCAGAATGGCAAACTTGCGGACTAAACCACATTTAAAGGATGGTACATACATCCTTTTAAACAAGATTGGAGTCAAACATGACAAATGCAGCAAAGATACCCTGACTACAGACAGTGAGATAATTTGCCTGATGAGATGCTTATGGTCTTTCGTATGTACTCGGCAAGGACTGTAGTTATTATCAAGATTTTGATAAAAGGATGGAATGATAAAGCTGAATTATGTTAAAAATATAAGAAAAGCTTACAGCTTATATTTAGTCTCAAATCAGGCTTTTCTCCAGTAGAATAATACAGAAAGGCAAGTTAAGTTGCCTCAGGTTTTGGGGTATTGAGATAATAAATACCATAACATTATCTCCCAAGTGAGGAAGTGACAGAGAAAGAAACAGCTAGTCACATCTTTGAAGTAAGATGCCATGAACCAAATGACCAATGTTTATGGGGGAGGAGGCAATAAAGGAAGAGAGAAACAGCTAGTCACATCTTTGAAGTAAGATGCCGTAAACCAAATGACCAATGTTTAGGAGGGGCGAAGTGATGAGAGAGGATCCAGGGAAGTGGAAAGATAAGATGCCATAAAACAAATGGCCTATGGTTATGAAGGACCAAGTGACAGAGAGGAAACAGCGAAAGAGCTAGGGTGATCTCTTTGAAGATAAAATGACCTAAAACAAATGGCCAATGTTTTTAGTATATCATAACCTGTAAACAAAAGGCCTTTGATGTGATGCCTTTTCCTGTACCTCTGACCATGACTAATGTCTGTGGAATGTGCTAATGTGACAAAGAAACACTATATAATGTGATGTAATTCTGTTGTTCAGAGAAGGGGACCGAGGACAGTCGAGTGTCTACATTGGTCACTTAGCTGGAATTCTCGCTCCCTTCCATCGGCCGATGTTAAGTAAAGTTTTGAACTGGTCTACCAAACAGTTTGTGTGGTGTCTGTTTATTAAGAAGCGAACCTGGTTTAGTAGTTATAAAAGTAACTTTTTCACAGCCCACGTGCCGTCATCGCTGCTTCAAGCCGTCAATGACGGGATTGAAGGCAGCTGCAATTCTGCCTTTGCAGTACTGCGCATGCCCAGCAGCCTACTGCGCAGGTGCAGCGCAAGTTTCTTGGCGGGTTTTTCAAACATGGATTGGCATTATCTTAAGTGTATCTTAAGAAACAGAGTGTAGAATGGAGTTTGTGTACAAATGATGTGGTAAGTAGATTTCTTGGAGCTATATGGTTTTCAATACCGTATTTCCCGGCAATGAAGACGCTATTTATTACCCAAAAATAAGGCACGAAAATTTACATGTGTCTTGGAAGCTGAAGTTGGAAGGTTGTTAGCCAAGAACGATGTTGCTGTACTGAGGGATAGCTGAGTCTATCCCTCATTGCTGGCAGCTGATGGGAAGCGGCTGTAAACGGACAGCACTGCTGGGGAGGGGAGAGTTCCTTTCACAGCGTGTGGGGAGTCTGGCCCGGAGTAAAGTTGCGGGGAGGGCAGGAGCTCACTTGACGCGGTGCTCCGCGCACGGAGCCACCGGATTATGGCCGGAGAGAGTAGCTCGGGTAGCTGCGAGCGGCCGCCGGGACCGGACAGCGGAACCGGCCGCCACCACAGCTCCTTCTGCCGGTCCCCACTCACCTCTGGCAGTGCTCTCCGTCTGATAACCTCCCTCCTGCCGCTCGGCAGCCTTACTCATGTCAGCCGCTTCCCGCAAATCCTCAAATTCCGACAGCGCGATCAAGGGACCAATTGAGGTTACTCGGCTGTCGGAATTTAAGGATTTGCGGGAAGCGGCTGACAGGAGCGAAGCCGGCGATCGGCAGGTAAGAGATGTTCAGACGGAGAGCACCGCCAGAGGTGAGTGGGCTGGCTGAAAGCGCTGAGGTGGCGTCCAGTTCCGCTGTCCGGTCCCGAGGCCACTCATAGCCATCCGAGCTGCTTCCCTGCCCGGCCACAATGCGGTGGCTCTGTGCCCGGAACGCTGCGGCAGCGGTGAGTGAGTGAGTTACTGGCATGATCCCCGACTCCCTCCTTCTCAATGCTCCTGCCCTCCCCGCAACTTTACCCCTGGCCAGACTCTCCACACGCTGTGAAAGGAACTCTCCCCCCAATTGGTCCCTTGAACAAGTGTTGTCATTCAATAAGATCACAACTGATTCAACTTGTCCCAGTATGCTCCCGTTTTTCCCACCATCTCTCCACCTGCCATCACCCTTCACCCCCCCACCCATTCAGTAATTCAGAATAGAAACATAGAAAATAGGTGCAGGAGGCAATTCGGCCCTTCGAGCCAGCGATTCATTGTGATCATGGCTGATCGTCCCCTATCAATAACCCGTGCCTGCCTTCTCCCCATATCCCTTGATTCCTCTAGCCCCGAGAGCTCTATCTAACTCTCTCCTAAATCCATCCATCCAGTGACTTGACCTCCACTGCCCTCTGTGGCAGGGAATTCCATAAATTCACAACTCTCTGGGTGGAAACATTTTTTCTCACCACAGTCTTAAATGGCCTCCCCTTTATTCTAAGACTGTGGCCCCTGGTTCTGGACTCGCCCAACATTGGGAACATTTTTCCTGCATCCAGCTTGTCCAGTCCTTTTATAATTTTATATGTTTCTATAAGATATCCCCTCATCCTTCTAAACTCAAGTGAATACAAGCCTAGTCTTTTCAATCTTTCCTCATATGACAGTCCCGCCATCCCAGGGATCAATCTCGTGAACTTACGCTGCAATGCCTCAATCAGAAGGAGATTTGGAAGCCTTGGGCAAATTGCTTTCTTTATTTTTATTTTTTTGAGCGTGAGAAATTCTATGTCCCACCAGCCTTCTTTCTAAATTTAGCAACTCAAAATGGTGGTGCGTTTTCATTGCCGGGAAATACGGTACTTTATTAAGAGATTTGGCTTTTGAAGACTTTATAAAAGTCGACTGACAGCTTACGGAGAGAACAATGCGTGGTTTAAGATTTTGTTTTAAAGCCGACTTGTTGCCTACCTTGAGTAATTACTCACGGCACATGCCTGACTACACCCACTGGCTCTCCATTGTCCATTTTCCTAGTTACATCCTTAAAAAATTCCAGAAGATTAGTCAAGCATGATTCCCCCTTCGTAAATCCATGCTGACTCGGACCGATCCTGTTACTGCTATCCAAATGTGCAGCTATCTCATCTTTTATAATTGACTCCAGCACCTTCCCCACCACCGATATCAGGCGAACTGGTCTGTAATTCCCTGTTTTCTCTCTCACGCCTTTCTTAAAAAGTTGGATAACATTAGCTACCCTCCAATCCACAGGAACTGATCCTGAAGCTATAGAACATTGGAAAATTATCACCAATGCGTCCACGATTTCTAGAGCCACTTCCTTAAGTACCCTGGGATTTATCAGCCTTCAGTCCCATCAGTCTACCCAACACCATTTCCTGCCTAATGTGGATTTCCTTCAGTTCCTCTGTCACCCCAGATCCTCTGGCCACTACTATATCAGGAAGATTGTTTCTGTCCTCCTTAGTGAAGACAGATCCAAAGTACCTGTTCAACTCATCTGCCATTTCCTTGTTCCCCATAATAAGTTCGGTCTTCAAAGGTCCAACTTTGATCTTAACTATTTTTTTCCTCTTCACATACCTAAAGAAGCTTTTACTATCCTGCTTTATATTCTTGGCTAGCTTACCCTCGTACCTCATCTTTTCTCCCCATATTGTATTTTTAGTTATCTTCTGTTGCCCTTTAAACATTACCCAATCCTCTTGCTTCCCGCTCATCTTTGCTACGTTATATTTCTTCGCTTTAATTTTTATACTGTCCCTGACGTCCCTTGTCAGCCACGGTCGCCCCTTACTCCCCTTGGAATCTTTCTTCCTCTTTGGAATGAACTGATCCTGCATCTTCTGTATTATTCCTAGAAACACCGGCCATTTTTGTTCCACTGTCATCCCTGCTAGTGTATCTTTCCATTCAACTTTGGCCAGTTCCTCCCTCATGGCCCCATAGTCCCCTTAATTCAACTGTAACACTGACACCTCCGATCTACCCTTCTCCCTCTCCAATTGTAGATTAAAATATCATATTATGGTCACTACCTCCTAATGCCTCATTAACCTCAAGTTCCTTTATCAAACCCGGTTCATTACATAACACTAAATCTAGAATTGCCTTCTCCCTGGTAGGCTCCAATACAAGCTGTTCAAAGAATCCATCACGAAGGCACTCTACAAAGTCCCTTTCTTGGGGTCCAGTACCAACCTGATTTTCCCAGTCTACCTGCATGTTGAAATCTCCCATAACAACCACAGCATTACTTTTACTACATGCCAATTTTAACTCCTGATTCAACTTGCACCCTATGTCCAGGCTACTGTTTGGGGGCCTGTAGATTAGTCCCATTCGGGTCTTTTTACCCTTATAATTCCTTAGTTCTATCCATACTGACTCCACATCTACTGTTTCAATGTCACCCCTTGCAAGGGACTGAATTTCATTCCTCATCAACAGAGCTACCCCACCCCCTCTGCCCACCTGTCTGTCTGGACTCCCCCAACATCAGGAACATGTTTCCTGCATCTAGCCTGTCCAATCCTTTAATAATTTTATGTTAGAGGAGGACTCTCTCTAACTTCTACAGGTGCACAGTAGAGAGCATGCTGACCGGTTGCATCGTGGCTTGGTTCGGCAACTTGAGCGCCCTGGAGAGGAAAAGACTACAAAAAGTAGGAAACACTGCCCAGTCCATCATCGGCTCTGACCTCCTCACCATCGAGGGGATTTATCGCATTCGCTGCCTCAAAAAGCCTGGCAGTATCATCAAGGAACCACACCATCCTGGCCACACACTCATCTCCCTGCTACCTTCAGGTAGAAGGTACAGGAGCCTGAAAACTGCAACGACCAGGTTCAGGAAGCTACTTCCCCACAGCCATCAGGCTATTAAACTTGGCTCGGACAAAACTATGAACATTATCTGTTATTTGCACTTTATCAGTTTATTTATTCACGTGTGTATATATTTATATAATGATATATGGACACACTGATCTGTTTTGTAGTCAATGCCTACTATGTTATGTTGTGCTGAAGCAAAGCAAGAATTTAATTGTCCTATCAGGGACACATGACAATAAACTCACTTGAACTTGTTTCTATAAGATCCCCTCTCATCCTTCTAAATTCCAGTGAATACCAGCCCAGTCGACCCATTCTTTCATTGTATGACAGTCCCGCCATCCCAGGAATTAACCTGGTGAACCTACGCTGCACTCCCTCGATAGCAAGAATGTCCTTCCTCAAATTATTTAGAGATATAATTATCTAAATTCCTAGTTATGTAGTGTTCTAGTTATATAGAGATTTAATTATCTAAAGCCCTCGTTATATAGTATTCTAGTTATATAGATTTATAGAGGGTTATATAGTGTTTTATTTATATAAGGGCCTGTTCCTCTGCTGCCTGGTTCTAAGATTGGAACTAAATCTAAAAGGAGAGTAAGTCTGAGGTCATCCTTCTCGGCCCCTCGGACTCTATCAAAATGATAGCAGGCAGCCTTGGAAGCCTTACCCCACTACTCAAACCTCATGTCAAAAACCTTGGCGTGATATTTGACTCAGCATTGAAATTTGACAAACCAGTCAATGCCGTGGTAAAAGCTAGCTTCTTCCAGCTTCGGACGATAGCTAAAATAAAACAATTCCTCCAGTTTGATGACCTCGAAAAGATCATTCACTCATTTATCTCCTCCCGCCTAGATTACTGCAACTCCCTCTACACTGGCATCAGCCAATCTTCCCTGTCCCGCCTGCAACTGGTCCAAAACGCTGCAGCGAGTCTCCTGACGGGCACCCGAAAAAGGGGCCACATCACCCCGATCCTGGCCTCTCTCCACTGGCTCCCTGTGCGGTTCCGAATAAATTTCAAGATCCTCCTTTATGTCTACAAAGCCCTCACCTGCATCAAAAGTCTGCTTACCCACCACACTACCCCCAGGTCCCTCAGATCGTCCGACTTGGGGTTACTGAACATCCCGCGGTCTAGGCATAAGCTCAGGGGCGACTGCGCCTTTGCGGTTGCAGCTCCTAGACTGTGGAACAGCATCGCTCTTCCCATCAGAACTGCCCCCTCCATCGACTCCTTTAAGACGTACATGGTAAATGGTAGCGAATTGAGGAATGCAGTTGAACAGAGGGATCTAGGAATAACTGTGCATAGTTCCCTTAAAGGTGGAATCTCATGTAGATAGGGTGGTAAAGAAAGCTTTTGGTGTGCTGGCCTTTATAAATCAGAGCATTGAGTATAGAAGTTGGGATGTAATGTTAAAATTGTACAAGGCATTGGTGAGGCCAATTCTGGAGTATGGAGTACAATTTTGGTCGCCTAATTATAGGAAGGATGTCAACAAAATAGAGAGAGTACAGAGGAGATTTACTAGAATGTTGCCTGGGTTTCAGCAACTAAGTTACAGAGAAAGGTTGAACAAGTTAGGTCTTTATTCTTTCGAGCACAGAAGGTTAAGGGGGGACTTGATTGAGGTCTTTAAAATTATGAGAGGGATAGACAGAGTTGACGTGGATAAGCTTTTTCCATTTTCAAACAAGAGGACATGATTTGAGAATTAAGGGACAAAAGTTTAGGGGTACACATGAGGGGGGAATTTCTTTACTCAGAGAGTGGTAGCTGTGTGGAATGAGCTTCCAGTGGAAGAGGTGAAGGCAGGTTCGATTTTATCATTTAAAAATAAATTGGATAGGTATATGGACGGGAAAGGAATGGAGGGTTCTGGTCTGAGTCCAGGTAGATGGGACTAGGTGAGAGTAAGTGTTCGGCACGGACGAGAAGGGCCGAGATGGCCTGTTTCCGTGCTGTGATTGTTATATGGTTATATGTCGAGACTTAAAACTCATCTTTACTCCCAAGCCTTTCTTGACGTCCTCTGAGGGAGGGCTATATGTATGTATTTATGTATGTACTTAATCTATGAACCACTGTTGTATAACATAGATACATAGATACATAGAAAATAGGTGCAGGAGTAGGCCATTCGGCCCTTCGAGCCTGCACCGCCATTCAATATGATCATGGCTGATCATCCAACTCAGTATCCCGTACCTGCCTTCTCTCCATACCCCCTGATCCCCTTAGCCATAACGTCAGTACCTCCACCAATGTAAAGCACTTTGGCCAACGAGAGTTGTTTTTTAAATGTGCTATAGAAATAAAAGTGCCTTGACTTTATACCTTACCCGGTAGAATTCTTGTGACATGTTCAGGGTCTGTGTTTTGAGAAAAGAAAGACAGAATATTACAATTGTACGTCATGAGTAACGTGGAACTTCAGTACGATGTTGTATTGGGCGTCACGGTGGCGCAGCGATAGAGTTGCTGCCTCACAGCGCCAGAGACCCTGGTCCCATCCCGACTACGGGTGCTGTCTGTACGGAGTTTGTATCTTCTCCCCGTGACCTGCGTGGGTTTTCTCCTGCCCAGAGCAGGGGAATTGAGGACCAGAGGTTTAAAGTGAAGTGGGAATGAATTAATCCCAATCTGAGGGGTAACCTTTTCAGAAAAAGGGTACTGGGTGTATGGAACAGAATGCCAGAGGAGGCAGTTGGGGCTGGGGGAGTCTAGGACCAGAGGGCACAGCCTCAGAATTAAAGGACGTTCCTTTAGGAAGGAGATGAGGAGGGATTTCTTTAGCCAGAGGGTGGTGAATCTGTGGGATTCGTTGCCATAAAGATGTGCAGGGTTGTAAGTTAATTGGCTTTGGAAAAATTGTAAATTGTCCCCAGTGTGTGTAGGATAGTGCAAGTGCATCTTACCTTGTTTGTGTTTTCGAAGATCAACGGTTGCGATGGGGAGATGAAGGAGTTACCGCCGTATTGAGCAGACAACTGTGGGAATCTCTCTCTGGTAACGGACTGTGGACTGACAAAGTAATTTGTCTTGGCTGCAAGGAGGGAGACAGAGAGGGGAGAGAGACAGAGGGAGAGAGAGAGAGAGACAGAGAAAGAGGGAGGGGAGAGAGACAGAGAGAGGGAGAGAGAGAGAGACAGAGAGGGGGAGAGAGACACGGAGAGGGAGACAGAGAGAGGGGGAGAGAGAGAGAGAGAAAGACAGAGAGAAAGGGAGAGAGAGGGAGACAGAGAGAGGGAGAGAGAGAGACAGAGAGAGAGGGGGGAGAGAAAGAGAGAGGGAGACAGAGAGAGAAAGAGTGTGATAGACAGAGGGAGTGAGAGGGACAGAGACAGAGAGATAATTACAAACCATTGTAACTCCTTCACCTTCCCACACCATACAATGTTCTGTATTCAGTCAATCATCCAAACACATGTACAGAGGGATCTTTGGAGAACATAGACAGGTGACGTGTCAGGTTGAGACCCGCTGAGTTACTCCAGCACTTTGTACCTGTCCACATTCTCCACAGATGTTGGGTGTGACTGTGGCGCAGCGGTAGAGTTGCCGCCTCACAGCGACAGAGACCCGGGCTCGATCCTGACTGGGGTGGGGGGGGGGGGGGGGAGATTCCACACAGAGGGTGGTGGGTGTATGGAACGAGCTGCCGGAGGAGGTAGTTGAGGCTGGGAGAGTCTAAGACCAGAGGTCACAGCCTCTGAATTAAAGGAAGGAGAAAAGGAGAAATGTCTTTAATCAGAGGGCTATAGTTTTGGAGAGGGGGGGAGAGAAAATAGAAAATAGGTGCAAAAGGCCATTCGGCTGATTGTCCGATCATCCCCAATCAATAACCCGTGCCTGCCTTCTCCCCATATCTCTTGACTCCACTAGCCCCTAGAGCTCTATCTAACTCTCTCTTAAATCCATCCAGTGATATGGCCTCCACTGCCCTCTGTGGCAGGGAATTCCACTAATTCACAACTCTCTGGGTGGAAAAGTTTTTTCTCACCTCAGTCTTAAATGGCCTCCCCTATATTCTAAGACTGTGGCCCCTGGTTCTGGACTCGCCCAACATTGGGAACATTTTTCCTGCATCTAGCTTGTCCAGTCCTTTTATAATTTTATATGTTTTTATAAGATTCCCCCTCATCCTTCTAAACTCCAGTGAATACAAGCCTAGTCTTTTCAATCGTTTCTCATATGACAGTCCCGCCATCCCAGGGATCAATCTCGTGAACCTACGCTGCACTGCCTCAATCACAAGGATGTCCTTCCTCAAATTAGGAGACCAAAACTGTACACAATACTCCAGATGTGGTCTTACCAGAGCCCTACACAACTGCAGAAGAACCTCTTTACTCCTATACTGAAATCCTCTTCAGGGCTCTCGCTTAACTTTTTTTCCCTGTTGCCAGCCGGGCAACCTTGGTAGCTTTTTAGGTTGCCAAATGACAGTTTAGGTGGTCATTTAAGATGGCCTGCATGACGCGTGCGATAATGTGCTCGGACGAAGTGCGTAGTCGGAATTATACTCAATGAAGCATTCACATATTATTTCTGCTTCAAATAAAGTCACAAACTAAACATATTCACCAATCAAGACATGATATATCCCACAATGACATGCAGTAAAATTATATTAGTGAAGTGGGAATGAATTAATCTCAATCTGAGGGGTGACTAGTGGGGTGCCTCAGGGGTCTGTGTTGGGTCCACTGTTGTTTGTCATGTACATCAATGATCTGGATGATGGTGTGGGAAATTGGATTAGTAAGTATGCAGATGATACTAAGATAGGTGGTGTTGTGGATAATGAAGTAGATTTTCAAAGTCTACAGAGAGATTTAGGCCATTTGGAAGAGTGGGCTGAAAGTTGGCAGATGGAGTTTAATGCTGATAAATGTGAGGTGCTACATCTCGGCAGGACAAATCAAAATAGGACGTACATGGTAAATGGTAGCGAATTGAGGAATGCAGTTGAACAGAGGGATCTAGGAATAACTGTGCATAGTTCCCTGAAGGTGGAATCTCATGTAGATAGGGTGGTAAAGAAAGCTTTTGGTGTGCTGGCCTTTATAAATCAGAGCATTGAATATAGAAGTTGGGATACAATGTTAAAATTGTACAAGGCATTGGTGAGGCCAATTCTGGAGTATGGAGTACAATTTTGGTCGCCTAATTATAGGAAGGATGTCAACAAAATAGAGAGTACAGAGGAGATTTACTAGAATGTTGCCTGGGTTTCAGCAACTAAGTTACAGAGAAAGGTTGAACAAGTTAGGTCTTTATTCTTTGGAGCGCAGAAGGTTAAGAGGGGACTTGATAGAGGTCTTTAAAATTATGAGCGGGTTTGACAGAGTTGACGTGGATAAGCTTTTTCCATTGAGAGTAGGGAAGATTCAAACAAGGGGACATGACTTGAGAATTAAGGGACAGAAGTTTAGGGGTAACATTAGGGGGAACTTCTTTACTCAGAGAGTGGTAGCTGTGTGGAATGAGCTTCCAGTGGAAGTGGTGGAGGCAGGATCGATTTTATGCTTTAAAAATAGATTGGATGGGTATATGGACGGGAAAGGAATGGAGGGTTATGGTCTGAGTGCAGGTAGATGGGACTAGGGGGAAGTTAAAAATAAATAAATAAATAAATAAAGTGTTCGGCACGGACTTGAAGGGCCGAGATGGCCTGTTTCCGTGCTGTGATGGTTATATGGTTATAAGACAGTATCTCAACTCTTTTTACACATTACAATGAATGCAATTTCTATTAGTTCTTTCCACTTTCAAACAACAATGTGGTTGGATTATTCAGCATATGATCAACCTGTGTCAATAAATCCTGGACCATGATAACATATATGCTTAACCATGCACACTACAGATTGATTGATGCAAGCATGTTTCTGTGAAGGACCGAAAATTACCATAACATGGCCATAGCATGGGTCGTTATTGCTATTGGTACAGAAACACTCTTGCTTCCCACATAATTTATCCACAACAAAATATACAGGTTGCAAGGACATTTCTAAAGGCATTTTATGATAATAGCTGTTAAAACTAACTATACGCATCTGACAGGTTAAACATTACACTAGCCGACAAGAGATGGCCAAAGGACATAACTGCAGCAATTCTTTTGGTAATATATTTAAAGGTGTCAAGATGCCACATTACCGGACATTCAAATTAAATGTACGTGTTGTGAACAGCAATGAAGATACCCAGTTTGTATGCACCAGATTTAAAATAAAATATTGATAAACGCTGTTTCCATCATTCCCACTTCAGAATTAACGTTAAAATTTCAACTGAAATATCTCCTGACCAAATTTGTGATGTATATGATTGACTGTAGAAGTAAAACCTGGATAAATCCAACGTACAGTTGTGAATGTTGCTCATTAAATAACCACAGTACTGATACTCCATATTAAGAGCATTGATTTGCCGTTAAAATGAATTCTGTAATAACGTGTTAACGGCAGCAGTGACAATCGAACACTGCGGTTTTAATGTTTCATGTGTTCACAATTTAATTAATCCATCTTTATGGATTAAAACAAATAATAACATTGGGAATTAAAACACATTTGATTGCATTCCGTTATCAAACATAGTCAATGTTCGCTCTGAAGACATTTCCAGCACAATAGGGTCAGGGAGGTGGGTGTGTGTGAATCAGTGCGGGGTGGATAGATGGCGGGGGTGGGATTAGAAGGCAGTCGGTGCAGAATGGGTGGATTGTGGCCGGTGAATTAGTACGTGTTGGTTGGAGTAGGTAAAATTGTGAGGGGAGAGCACGGGGGATGTCAGTGGTGTTGAATGGGGGGGGTTCAGTACAGGATGGATGGGGGTAGACAAAAGTGCTGGAGAAACTCAGCGGGTGAGGCAGCATCTATGGAGCGAAGGAAATAGGCAACATTTCGGGTCGAGACCCTTCTTCAGACTGTTCCCCCCATTCTTCTTGAATGGGAGGATCAGTACAGGATGGATGGGGGAGAGATCAGCGCAGGATGAATGGGGGGGGGGTCAGTACAGTGTGGATCGGAGGGTCTGTACAGAATGATGGGGGATCACTACAGGATGAATGAGGGGAAGGTGCAGGGTAAATGGAGGGTGGGTTAGTACGGGATGAATGCGTGGATTAGTACAGGATGGATGGAGGAGAAGTGCAGGATGGATGGGAAAGGGGTAAGTACAGGGTGAATTGGGGAACCAGTGGAGGATGGATGGGGGGGGGGGGGTGGGTGGCAGGAGAATCAATGCGAGGTGGATAGGGTGATCAGCGCAGGATGGGGGGAGTGGGGTTGATGGGGAGGGGAGCACATGGGATGTCAGTGAGGACTGAATAGAGTCGGGAATGGGGATCAGTGCGGGATGGAGTGGAGGGTTCCCAGGATAAGGGGGGGGTGGAGGGGGCCTACAAGAGAGGGAGAGAGAGAGAGAGAGAGGGAGCGAGGTGGGGAGGAAGGAAGGTCAGCGCTCCTCGGACAACATCAGTCCGCTGCCTTGGCCGTTGGGAACTCCTCGCCACCCTCCTCCGCCAGCCAACAGCAAGGTGCGGGGCCGAGCGGTGCAGCTCAGAGATCCTATAGCTGTACGATCTTTGGTGCAGCTGCTTCAGAAGGATCGGAGTGAATGACGGGCCCTGCACAGCGGCAGCAGCGGCTCCATCTCCTCCTCCTCCCTGATAGCGGCCGCTGCTTGTTTCAAAACAAACCCTCCCGCACGCCGAGGCCGGAAGGAGGGAGGGAGGTGGAGGCCTCGGCGTGCGGGAGTTTGTTTTGAAACATGCAGCGGCCTCTATCAGGGAGGAGGAGATGGAGCCGCTGTCGCAGCCGCTGCTGCCGCTGTTCGGGGCCCGTCATTCGCTCCGACCCTTCCTCACCCCGCACCTAGTATATTTGCCCCGCACAGCCGCCGTCGACACGAAACGTCGCGTTCCTTTTCTCCAGAGATGCTGCCTGACCCGCGGAGTTACTCCAGTTTTTTGTGTCTATCTTCGGTACCAACCAGTATCTGGTTGCCAAGCCGGGCAAAATGACTTGGCGTTTAAGTTGCCCAGCGGCGCTTTGAGTGGTCACGGGCACCCGGGCAACCGCTAATTTCGAGCCCTGCTCTTGTTATGAAGGCCAACATTCCATTAGCTTTCTTCACTGCCTGCTGTACCTGCACGCCAACTTTCAGTGACCCAGGTCTCGCTGTACCTCCCCCTTACCTAACCCCATTGAGAAAATAATCTGCCCCCTTGTTTTTGCCGCCAAAGTGGATAATCTCACATTTATCTATATTATACTGCATCTGCTACGCATCTGCCCACTCACTCAACCTGTCCAGGTCACCTGCAACTTCCTAACATCCTCTTCACAGTTCACACTGCCACCCAGCTTTGTGTCATCCGCAAACCTGCTAGTGTTGCTTTTAATTCCCTCTTCCAATTCATTAATATATATGGTAAACAGTTGCGGCCCCAACACCGAGCCTTGTGGCACTCCACTCGCCACTGCCTGCCATTCTGAAAAGGACCCGTCACTCCTACTCTCTGCCAACCAATTTTCCATCCACGTCAACACCCTACCCCCAATACCATGTGCTCTAATTTTAGTCACCAGTCTTCCGTGCGGGACCTTATCAAAGGCTTTCTGAAAGTCTAGATACACTACATCCACTGGCTCCCCTTCACCCATTTTACTTGTCACATCCTCAAAAAATTCCAGAAGATTAGTCAAGCATGATTTTCTTTTCATAAATCCATGTTGACGGACTAATCCTTTTACCGCTATCCAAATGCCCCATTATTACCTCTTTTGATCGGAAATGTCCTCATTCTTCAGGGAACCGGGGTTCCCCTCCCCTGCTATAGATGAGGCTCACACCAGGGTCTCTTCCATACCCCGTAACACTGCTCTCTCTCCCCATCCCCCCACTCGTAACAAGGGCAGTCCCCCTAGTCCTCACCTTTCAACCCACTAGCCGACACATACAACAAATATTCCTCCGTCATTTTCGCCACATCTTCTCTTCTCCCCCCCGTCTGCTTTCCGCAAAGACCGCTCCCACCGTAACTCCCTGGTCAATTCTTCCCTTCCCTCCCACACCACCCCCTCCCCGGGCACTTTCCCTTGCCACCGCAAGAGATGCTACACTTGTCGCTTTACCTCCCCCCTCGACTCCATTCAAGGACCCAAGCAGTCGTTCCAGGTGTGACAGAGGTTCACCTGCATCTCCTCCAACCTCATCTATTGCATCCGCTGCTCTAGATGTCAGCTGATCTACATCGGTGAGACCAAGCGTAGGCTTGGCGACCGTTTCACCGAACACCTCCGCTCAGTCCGCATTAACCAACCTGATCTCCTGGTGGCTCAGCACTTCACCCCCCCCCTCCCATTCCCAATCCGACCTCTCTGTCCTGCGCCTCCTCCATGGCCAGAGTGAACACCACCGGAAATTGGAGGAACAGCACCTCATATTCCGTTTGGGCAGTCTGCACCCTAATGGCATAAACATTGAATTCTCCAATTTCCGGTAGCCCTTGCTGTGTCCTCCCCTTCTCAGCTCTCCCTCAGCCCTCGGGCTCCTCCTCTCCCTTTTTCCTTTCTTCTCCCCGCCCCCCCCCTCCCACCCTCCATCAGTCTGAAGAAGGGTTTCGACCCGAAACGTTGCCTATTTCCTTCGCTCCATAGATGCTGCTGCACCCGCTGAGTTTCTCCAGCACTTTTGATTACCTCTTTAATAATTGACTCCAGCATCTTTCCCAGCACCGAAGTCAGGCTAACTGGTCTATAATTCACCATTTTCTCTCTCGCCCCTTTCTTGAAAAGCGGGATAACATTAGCTATCCTCCAATCTACAGGGAGGGTGCAGTGGTTTACCAGAACACTTTCTGGATTAGGGAGTTAGAGAGTTAACAGAGTTCTGGTTAGAGCGATCGACATAGTAACAGGCCCTTATATACAAGAGAGAAAGGGAGGGGAGAGAATGTGTAGTCGGTAGACAAAAAAGCTTTTCACTGTACGTGATAACAACCCGCCAGGGACCCGGCTTCCAACCTGACTACGGGTGCTGCCTGTACGGAGTTTGCACGTTCTCCCCATGACCCGTGTGGGTTTTCTCGGAGTGCTCCGGGTTCCTCCCACACATCAAAGACGTGCGGGTTTGTAGGTCAATTGGCTTGGTATAAATTGTAAATTGTCCCGAGTGTGTGTAGGATAGTGTTAAGTGCGCGGGGATCGCTGGTCGGCATGGACTCGGCGGGCCGAAGGAAGGGCCTGTTTCCGCGCTGTATCTCTAAACTAAACTAGTGTGTGAACGGGCAATCGCTGGTTGACATGGACTCGGTGGGCCGAAGGGCCTGTTTCCATGCTGTATCTCCAAACTAAACGAAACTTACGGTCGGTAACGATGACGCAGAAATAGGAATGGGAACCGTTGTGGACTGTGACGGTGGGAAGATGAGAGTTGCTGATGAAAATGGCAGACTGTCCAATGCACACACGTTCTATAACCCTGGAATAAACAGAGATAAATTGAAAGTCAGTTACTTTTTTACATTTCAGGAGTCACATGTTATTGTAGCATTAGGTCATTCTGCCCATCGAGTCCATTCCTCCATTCATCATGGCTGATCTTCAAGGCCTTCATAGTAGGAAGATTTCAGTTCAGGAGTAAAGAGATCCTTCTGCAGTTGTCCAGAGCCTTAGTGAGACCACACCTGGAGTATTGTGTGCAGTTTTGGTCTCCAAATTTGAGGAAGGACATTCTTGCTATTGAGGGAGTCAGCGTAGGTTTACAAGGTTAATCGGGATGGCGGGACTGTCATACGATGAAAGAATGGAGCGACTGGGCTTGTATTCACTGGAATTTAGAAAGATGAGAAGGGATCTTATTGAAACATATAAGATTACTAAAGGATTGAACAAGCTAGATGCAGGAAACATGTTCCTGATGTTGGGGGAGTCCAGAACCAGGGGTCACACAGTTTAAGAATAAGGGATTGGCCATTTCGGACTAAAATCAGGAGAGACTTTTCCACCCAGAGAGTTGTGAATCTGTGGGATTCCCTGCCACAGAAGGCAGTGGAGGCCAATTCACTGGATGTTTTTGAGAGAGTTAGATTTAGCTCTTAGGGTTAATGGAATCAAGGGATATAACCATATAACCATATGGGGAGAAAGCAGGAATGGGGTACTGATTATGGATGATCAGCCATGATCACATTGAATGGTGCTGGCTCGAAGGGCAGAATGGCCTACTCGTGCACCTATCTTTTATCTTTCTATCTCTGCCTCCTAACCAAATTTTCCTTCCTTCTCCCCATAACCCTTGACACGTTCTAATCAGTGACGTGCGGTGAGGTCAATGGCTGGGGAGGCACTGGTTTCTACCCCATCCTAACTTAGTTGTGTGTGTGTGTGTTAGTTGTGTGTGTGTGTTAGTTGCAGGGCTCTCGCTTAACTTTTTCCCCCTGTTGCCAGCCGGGCAACCTTGGCAGCTTTTTAGGTTGCCAAATGACAGTTTAGGTGGTCATTTAAGACGGTTTGCATGACGCGTGCGATAATGTGCTCGGACGAAGTGCGTAGTTACCAGTCGGAATTATACTCAATGAAGCATTCACATATTATTTCTGCTTCAAATAAAGTCACAAACTAAACATATTCACCAATCAAGACATGATATATCCCACAATGACATGCAGCAAAATTATAAGACAGTATCTCAACTCTTTTTACACATTGCATTGAATGCAATTTCTATTAGTTCTTTCCACTTCCAAACAAAAATGTGGTTGGATTATTCAGCGTATGATCAACCTGTGTCAATAAATCCTGGACCATGGTAACATATATGCGTACGTATAGTTATGAATGTTGCTCATTAAATAACTACAGTACTGATACTCCATATTAAGAGCATTGATTTGCCGTTAAAATGAATTCTGTAATAACCATATAATAACCATATAACAATTACAGCACGGAAACAGGCCATCTCGACCCTTCTAGTCCGTGCCGAACACGTATTCTCCCCTAGTCCCATATACCTGCGCTCAGACCATAACCCTCCATTCCTTTCCCGTCCATATAACTATCCAATTTATTTTTAAATGATAAAAACGAACCTGCCTCCACCACCTTCACTGGAAGCTCATTCCACACAACCACCACTCTCTGAGTAAAGAAGTTCCCCCTCATGTTACCCCTAAACTTCTGTCCCTTAATTCTCAAGTCGTCCCCTTGTTTGAATCTTCCCTACTCTCAGTGGGAAAAGCTTATCCACGTCAACTCTGTCTATCCCTCTCATCATTTTAAAGAGCTCTATCAAGTCCCCCCTTAACCTTCTGCGCTCCAAAGAATAAAGCCCTAACTTGTTCAACCTTTCTCTGTAACTTAGTTGCTGAAACCCAGGCAACATTCTAGTAAATCTCCTCTGTACTCTCTCTATTTTGTTGACATCCTTCCTATAATTAGGCGACCAAAATTGTACACCATACTCCAGAATTGGCCTCACCAATGCCTTGTACAATTTTAACATTACATCCCAACTTCTATACTCAATGCTCTGATTTATAAAAGCCAGCACACCAAAAGCTTTCTTTACCACCCTATCTACATGAGATTCCACTTTCAGGGAACTGTGCAGTTATTCCAAGATCCCTCTGTTCACCTGCATTCTTCAATTCCCTACCATTTACCATGTACGTCCTATTTTGATTTGTCCTGCCAAGATGTAGCACCTCACACTTATCAGCATTAAACTCCATCTGCCATCTTTCAGCCCACTCTTCCAACCAGCATAAATCTCTCTGTAGACTTTGAAAATCTACTTCATTATCCACAACACCACCTATCTTAGTATCATCTGCATACTTACTAATCCAATTTACCACACCATCATCCAGATCATTGATGTCCATGACAAACAACAGTGGACCCAACACAGATCCCTGTGGCACCCCACTAGTCACTGGCCTCCAACCTGACAAACAACCATCCACCATTACTCTCTGGCATCTCCCATTCAGCCACTGTTGAATCCATCTTGCTACTCCACCATTAATACCCAACCATTGAACCTTCTTAACCAACCTTCCGTGAGGAACCTTGTCAAAGGCCTTACTGAAGTCCATATATACAACATCCACGGCTTTACCCTCATCAATTTCCCGAGTAACCTCTTCAAAAAATTCAAGATTAGTCAAACATGACCTTCCAGGCACAAATCCATGTTGACTGTTCCTAATCATCCCCTGTTTATCCAGATGCTTATATATATTATCTCTAAGTATTCTCCATTAATTTGCCCACCACTGACGTCAAACTAACAGGTCTATAATTGCTAGGTTTACCCTTAGACCCCTTTTTAAACAATGGAACAACATGCGCCGTACGTGTCAACGGCAGCAGTGACAATCGAACACTGCGGTTTTAATGTTTCACGTGTTCACAATTTAATTAGTCCATCTTTATGAATTAAAACAAATAATAACATTGGGAATTAAAACACATTTGATTGCATTCCATTATCAAACATAGTCAATGTTCGCTCTGAAGACATTTCCAGCACAATAGGGTCAGGGAGGGGGGTGTGTGTGAATCAGTGCGGGGTGGATAGATGGCGGGGGTGGGATTAGAAGGCAGTCGGTGCAGAATGGGTGGATTGAGGCCGGTGAATTAGTACGTGCTGGTTGGATATTGATGGTAGATATATTATACTAGTTGGAGAGTTAAATGGAGAAAAAGTGATTCTTCTGAATGTATATGGGCCTAATTTTGATAACCCCATGTTTTTTTAATAAAACATTTAATAAAATTCCAGAATTTACACAATATAAATTAATAATTGGAGGAGACTTCAATTGCACATTAGATTCATACTTAGATAGATCATCAAGGCAAAAAAAGTAAAATCCCAATCAAGTGCATTTCTAAATTCATTTATTAATACCTCTAATATTAAGGATGTCTGGAGAATAGAAAACCCAACTGGACGGGAATATTCATTTTACTCACCAGTACATAAAACATACTCAAGAATAGATTATTTTTTAGTTGACTCTACGTTTATCCCATTTATTTATAATTTAAAATACCATAACATTATAATCTCAGATCACGCACCTGTAACATTCATGATTAAATTAAATGGAATGTCCGAGAAACAAACATATTGGAGATTTAACCCACAAATTTTGAATGAAAGATCATGCCAGGAATATATTATTAAACAGATTCAAATATTTTTTGAGGTAAATGACAACCCTGACACACCTACTTCTCTTATGTGGGAAACGTTTAAAGCGTATGTTCGAGGTACATTAATTTCTGCTCAAGCATTTTATAATAAAGAGAACAGGATTAAGCAACAAACATTGGAAAGTGAAATCAAGCAACTAGATATAGAAAATGCGAGAATGCCATCTACTTTAAAACATAATAAAATTGTTGTATTGAAATATAAATTAAATAAAATGTATTCAGAACAAGTAATAAAACTTTATCAAAAAAACAAACAATTACATTTTGAATTTGGAGACAAACCACAAAAACTATTAGCACGTCAGTTACGAAAAATGGAAGGGGAAAAAATAATTCATAAAATTAGAACAGAGACAGGAGAATTATTAAAAATGCCCAAGGACATAAATGATAGATTTCTCCAATACTATTATAACCTTTATTCAACTAAAACAGTAGCACAACCAGAAGGAATAGCAGATTTTTTACTAAAATGTAATTTAAAAGGTTTAGATTCAAACGATAGAGAATTATTAGAAAGGGAGATTACGATAAAGGATATTGAAGAGTCTATTGGTTCTTTAAAAAATGGTAAAGCAGTAGGACCAGATGGTTTAGGCTCCGAATTTTATATAAAATTTTATGATTTGCTTTGCCCACGTTTACAAAGACTGTATGAATATATCTATACTCAACAGAAACTTCCAGACACTTTAAATGAATCTATAATAACACTTATTCCTAAAGCTGATAAAGATCCGGAAGACCCGGGATCATACAGAGCAATTGCACTTTTAAATACAGATCAGAAAATATTAACTAAAATACTAGCGCATAGATTAAGTACAGTGATGAATAAATTAATACACCCTGACCAAACAGGCTTTATTCAGAAACGGTATTCATATTATAATCTAAGAAGATTATTTAATATTATATATTCCAAGAGAATTATTAACGAAGATCTAGCAATAATCTCACTTGACGCTGAAAAAGCATTTGATCAGGTGGAATGGTCTTATTTATTTTCGGTGATGGAAAATATGCAGCTAGGGGAGAAATTCTGTACATGGATAAAACTGTTATATACAAATCCCACGGCTAGAATACTTACAAACCAAAGGTTGTCATCTAAATTTAGCCTATCTAGAGGTTGTAGACAAGGATGCCCGTTATCTCCATTATTATTTGCGCTTGCTATTGAGCCACTGGCAGAAAGAGTTAGGGGGCATCCGGAAATACATGGGTATAACACAAAGGACACAGTGAATAAAATTTCTCTATACGCAGATGATGTATTAATTTACATTACAAAACCAGACATTAGTATTCCAAACTTATTAAAGCTAATAACCCAATTTGGTTCACTTTCAGGATACAGAATAAATTGGAATAAAAGTGAAATTATGCCAATAAGGGAACATAACAAACAGATAATACAACAATTTCCATTTAAAATAGTAAATGAAAAATTTAAATATCTAGGTATTTATATAACTAAGAGATATACATCATTATTTAAAGCAAATTTTCCCCCATTACTGAACAAACTACATAAGAATATTCAATACTGGAAAACACTTCCTATCTCAATGGTTGGCAAAATTAATGCTATAAAAATGATTTTTTTACCGCAAATATTATACCTTTTTCAGACAATTCCGATATATCTGACAAAAAACTTTTTTAAAAAACTGGACTCTATTGTTAATGATTTTATCTGGGATTATAAGAATCATAGGATAAACAAAAGACACTTGTGTAAATCAAAAATAAATGGAGGCTTGGTTTTACCCAACTTTTTGTTTTATTTCTGGGCTGTTAATATTAAAAATATGAATTTCTGGTTGGAAGAAATAGATCATCAACCAGACTGGTTAAAAATGGAAAAGGAAGATTGTTTACCTTTTGATATCGGTTCGATATTATTTGCTACGTCTAAATTAAACAAAAACATTTATAGGGAAAACCCTATAATATTTAGTGCTATACGAATTTGGAAACAATTAAAAAAGACATTAAAATTAGATAATTTATCACTTTTTCTTCCAATTGTGAATAACCCTTTGTTTAAGCCTTCATGGTTGGACGGGGGTTTTACACAATGGAAGAATTATGGAATTAAAAATATGGGACAACTTATAAGGAAGGCACCTTTCTGACATTTCAGGAGTTGCAACAGACTTATGGACTTCGAGGAAATGATTATTTCAGATATCTTCAACTTAGAGATTATGTAAAATCGAACTCTCAAAATTTTCGATTTAGAAATTCAGAAATTTTTGATGAATGTTGGAACAAACATCCTAATACAGAAAAATTAATATCTTATATATATAATATCTTATTAGACAGTGACATTCCTTCGACGGAATTACACAGACAAACATGGGAAAAAGAATTAAATCAAGTAATAACGAAAGATACTTGGGAAGAAAGTTTGCAACACATACATCAGTGCTCACTAAACGCCAGACATTCTCTAATACAATTTAAAGTAATACATAGGTTACATTATTCAAAAACAAAACTACATAAAATTTTTCAACATATCTCACCTATATGTGATAAATGTCAACACTTAGAAGCTACATTATCTCATATGTTTGCAAACTGTATAAAAATTAAAACATTCTGGGTAAATATTTTCAGTATAATATCTAAAGTAACCGGCACACAATTGGACCCAGATCCAAAATTAATAATACTCGGAATATTAGAATTAAATCAAACATTTAGAACAACACAAAGAAACTTTATTGATTATAGTTTAATAACAGGAAAAAAATTAATTCTAAAATTTTGGAAAGGCCCTACGGCCCCCACAATCAAAATGTGGATTATAGAAATGACGGAGACCTTAAACGTGGAAAGAATCAGATTTTCCCTGTTGGACAAACAGGAATTATTCGTAGGAACATGGTCTCCTTTTATTGATTACTTAAAGGGTCAGAATAGTTCAGCACAGGAACCTGACTAGCACTCGGGCTAAAGAATGGATGAAATGCTATACTCTGAAATGTACGAATATATCTCGAATGAAGTTTTTCCATTCTTCTTTAACTATTTTCTCTTTTTTTTTTTTTTCTGTTTTAAAAAAATTTTTTTTTTTAATTCTTCTTCTCTTTCTTTTCTTTCTTTACTTCATCTATCTCTTTAGTTCTATCTAGTTTAAAAAAAAAAGGCAAAAGGTATTGGAGACAATGTAATAATAATTGACAATATTATCAATTTAAAAATGTTAGACTGTAATGATGTAAATAAATTGTGTACTTATCTCCAATAATAAAAAAATATTAAAAAAAACAACAAAAACAATAGGGTAAGGGAGGGGGGTGTGTGTGAATCAGTGCGGGGTGGATAGATAGCGGGGATGGGGGGGGGTGGTTAGAAGGCAGTCGGTACAGAATGGATGGATTGAGGCAGGTGAATTAGTACGTGTTGGTTGGAGTAGGTAAAATTGTGAGGGGAGAGCACAGGGTAGGTCAGTGGTGTTGAATGGCGGAGTTCAGTACGGGATGGATGGGGTTAGACAAAAGTGCTGGAGAAACTCAGCGGGTGAGGCAGCATCTATGGAGCGAAGGAAATAGGCAACGTTTCGGGTCGAGACCCTTCTTCAGACTCTTCCCCCCATTCTTCTTGAATGGATCAGTACAGGATGGATGGGGGGGGAGATCAGCGCAGGATGAATGGGGGGGGGGGGTCAGTACAGTGTGGATCGGAGGGTCTGTACAGAATGAATGGGGGATCACTACAGGATGAATGAGGGGAAGGTGCAGGGTAAATGGAGGGTGGGTTAGTACGGGATGAATGCGTTGATTAATACAGGATGAATGAGGGGAAGGGGGAAGGTGCATGGTACATAGAAAATAGGTGCAGGAATAGGCCATTTGGCCCTTCGAGCCTGCACCGCCATTCAATACGATCATGGCAGATCATCCAACTCAGTATCTCGTACCTGCTTTCTCTCCATAGCCCCTGATCCCTTTAGCCACAAGGACCACATCTAACTCACTCTTAAATAGAGCCAATGAACTGGCCTCAACTACATTCTGTGGCAGAGAATTCCAGAGATTCACCTCTCTGTGTAAAAAATGTTTTTCTCATCTCAGTCCTAAAAGATTTCCCCTTTATCCTTAAACTGTGACCCCTTGTTCTGGACTTCCCCAACATCATGAACAATCTTCCTGCATCTAGCCTGTCCAACCCCTT
Source organism: Malacoraja senta (assembly GCA_038087875.1). Taxonomy (NCBI): domain Eukaryota; kingdom Metazoa; phylum Chordata; class Chondrichthyes; order Rajiformes; family Rajidae; genus Malacoraja; species Malacoraja senta. The sequence continues at coordinate 317,832 of JAXLNO010000462.1, read as the reverse complement.
AAGAATTTTGTAAGTTTCTATAAGATCCCCCCTCAATCTTCTAAATTCCAGCGAGTACAAGCCGAGTCTATCCAGTCTTTCCTCATATGAAAGTCCTGACATCCCAGGAATCAGTCTGGTGAACCTTCTCTGTACTCCCTCTATGGCAAGAATGTCCTTCCTCAGATTAGGAGACCAAAACTGTACGCAATACTCCAGGTGTGGTCTCACCAAGACCCTGTACAACTGCAGTAGAACCTCCCTGCTCCTATACTCAAATCCTTTTGCTATAAATGCTAACATACCATTCGCTTTCTTCACTGCCTGCTGCACCTGCATGCCTACTTTCAATGACTGGTGTACCATGACACCCAGGTCTCGTTGCATCTCCCCTTTTCCTAATTGGCCACCATTCAGGTAATAGTCTACTTTCCTGTTTTTGCCACAAAAGTGGATAACCTCACATTTATCCACATTATACTACATCTGCCATGCATTTGCCCACTCACCCAGCCTATCCAAGTCATCTTGCAGCCTCCTAGCACCCTCCTCACAGCTAACACTGCCCCCCAGGTTCGTGTCATCCGCAAACTTGAAGATGTTGCATTCAATTCCCTCGTCCAAATCATTAATGGAGGGTGGGTCAGTATGGGATGAATGCGTGGATTAGTACAGGATGGATGGGGGATCAGTACAGGATGGATGGAGGAGAAGTGCAGGATGGATGGGAAAGGGGTAAGTACAGGGTGAATTGGGGAACCAGTGTAGGATGGATGGGGGGGGGGAGGGGGGTGGCAGGAGAATCAATGCGAGGTGGATAGGGTGATCAGCGCAGGATGAATAGATTGGGGGGGGGGGTAGATGTGGAGGGGAGCACAGGGGATGTCAGTGAGGACTGAATAGAGGCGGGAATGGGGATCAGTGCGAAATGGAGTGGAGGGGTCCCAGGATAATGGGGTGGAGGGGGCGTAAAGAAAGAGAGAGGGAGAGGGGTGGGGAGGAAGGAAGGTCAGCGCTCCTCGAACATCGCCCCGTTGCCTTGGCCGTTGGGAACTCCTCGCCACTGCCTCCCTCCTCCGCCAGCCAACAGCAAGGTGCGGGGCCGGGCGGTGCAGCTCAGGGATCCTATAGCTATAAGTTCTTTGGTGCAGCTGCTTCAGACGAATGACGGGCCCCGAACAGTGGCAGCAGCGGCGGCGACAGTGGCTCCACCTCCTCCACCTCCCGCCCTGATAAGGGCCTCTGCTTGTAAATCCGGTAATGACGCAAAACAAACCCTCCCGCACGCCGAGGCCTCCCCCCCCTCCCTCCTCCCGGCCTCAGAGTACGGGTTTGTTTTGAAAGCGCGGTTAGCGGATTTACAAGCAGAGGACCTTGTCAGGGCGGGCGGGAGGAGGAGGAGATGGAGCCGCTGTCGCGGCCGCTGCTGCCGCTGTTCGGGGCCCGTCATTCGCTCCGACCCTTCGTCACCCCGCACCTAGTATCTTTGCCCCGCACAGCCACTGCCGACACGAAACGTTGCGTTCCTTTTCTCCAGAGATGCTGCCTGACCCGTTTTTTGTGTCTATCTTCGGTACAAACCAGTATCTGGTTGCCAAGCCGGGCAAAATGACTCGGTGTTTAGGTTGCCCGGCGGCGCTTTGAGTGGTCAGTGGCACCCGGGCAACCGCTAATTTCGAGCCCTGTAGTTATGTGTGTGTGTTAGTTGTGTGTGCATGATGTGTCTGGGAGGAAAGGAGAGAAGGGAGGGAGGGAGAGAAGGGGGGAAGGAGAGAAGGGAGGGAGGGAAGTAGAGAAAGAAGGGTAGGAGGGAAGGAGAGAAAGAAGGGAGGGAAAAGAGAGAGAGGAAGGAGGGAGGGAAGGAGAAAAGGGGAGGGAAGGGAGGGAGATGGCCGGCGACGGGAGTGGATGCTGGGGTCCCGAGCCGAGTACATTACTCCAGCGTGGGGCCCAATTGGGAGCTCTCAGCGGCCTAGAGCCTCCGAATCGGCCGCTACAAATCAATGAATCAACCTACCAGTCAGCGCCGCCGCTGCTGAAACTCGCTAACGTGGAGGCAGAGTGAGGCAGCGTCAATTACGTCAGCCTCGACAGTAATTGACACTTGCTCTCCCTCTACTGGGCTCAAGACACACACCCTTGTGTGGCAGACGTGATCGCTGCCTCCCCTGGTGCTTTCTCATTGCAGTTTTATGAAGAGACCAACGAGCCTAAGTTGAATATATTTATATGGGAAATAAGCTACATAGAAACATAGAAAATAGGTGCAGGAGGCCATTCGGCCCTTCGAGCCTGCACCGCCATTCATTGTGATCATGGCTGATCGTCCCCTATCAATAACCCGTGCCTGCCTTCTCCCCATATTCCATAAATTTACAACTCTCTGGTTGAAAATGTTTTTTCTCACCTCAGTCTTAAATGACCTCCCCTTTATTCTAAGACTGTGGCCCAACATTGGGAACATTTTTCCAGCATCTAGCTTGTCCAGTCCTTTTATAATTTTATATGTTTCTATAAGATGCCCCCTCATCCGTCTAAACTCCAGTGAATACAAGCCTAGTCTATTCAATCTTTCCTCATATGACAGTTCCGCCAACCGAGGGATCAATCTCGTGAACCTACGTTGCACTGCCTCAATCACAAGGATGTCCTTCCTCAAATTAGGAACTACGACTATGGACCTGGACTATGGAAGGTGAGGACATGTAATGAAGGGGTTTACAAACATTACATTGGTGACATACATAGAGATAGTAACAGGCACACGCTTATTGCCCGCGCTCTGAGGGGTTGCCCAATCAGAGGGGAGGCTCAGCTCGTCGCTGCCTCACCTCTCATCTATCCCTGTATTTGCAGCGGTGCTGCGAAAATTTGGCAATTTTGAAGATAAAAAATGATTGAATTCATATAGAAATGACATTTATAACACAGATCAGTGGAAAAATCTTTATATTTATTTTATTTTATTATTATTTTTCTTTACTTTTCTAAACAGCTATTTTCATTGGGAGTATGACAGGTGAGGCTCTGCCTCTCCTCCTCCCCTGACCCCAAGTCCCTGGTTCTAATCAACAATCTATCTATCTCTACCTTAAATATATCCACTGACTTGTGGCCTCCACTGCCGTCTGTGGCAACGAATCCCATAGATTCACCACCCTCTGGCTAAAGAAATTCCTCCTCAGAAATTCCTGACGAATCTTATAGAATTTTTCGAGGATGTAACTAGTAGAGTGGATAGGGGAGAACTAGTGGATGTGTTGTATCTGGACTTTCAGAAGGCTTTCGACAAGGTACCACATAAGGGATTAGGATACAAACTTAAATCACACGGTATTGGGGGTTCAGTATTGATGTGGAGAGAACTGGCTGGCAAACAGGAAGCAAAGAGTAGGAGTAAACGGGTCCTTTTCAGAATGGCAGGCAGTGACTAGTGGGGTACCGCAAGGCTCAGTGCTGGGACCCCAGCTATTTACAATTTATATTAATGATCTGGACGAGGGAATTGAAAGCAACATCTCCAAGTTTGCGGATGACACTAAGCTGGGGGGCAGTGTTAGCTGTGAGGAGGATGCTAGGAGACTGCAAGGTGACTTGGATAGGCTGGGTGAGTGGGCAAATGTTTGGCAGATGCAGTATAATGTGGATAAATGTGAGGTTATCCACTTTGGTGGCAAAAACGGGAAGGGCAGACTATTATCTAAATGGTGGCCGATTAAGAAATGGGGAGGTGCGCGAGACCTGGGTGTCATGGTACACCAGTCATTGAAAGTAGGCATGCAGGTGCAGCAGGCAGTGAAGAAAGCGAATGGTATGTTGGCCTTCATAGCAAGAGGATTTGAGTATAGGAGCAGGGAGGTACTACTGCAGTTGTACAGGGTCTTGGTGAGACCACACCTGGAGTATTGCGTACAGTTTTGGTCTCCAAATTTGAGGAAGGACATTATAGCCATAGAGGGAGTGCAGAGAAGGTTCACCAGACTGATTCCTGGGATGTCAGGACTTTCATATGAAGAAAGACTGGATAGACTTGGCTTATACTCGCTAGAATTTAGGAGATTGAGAGGGGATCTTATAGAAACGTACAAAATTCTTATGGGGTTGGACAGGCTAGATGCAGGAAGATTGTTCCCGATGTTGGGGAAGTCCAGGACAAGGGGTCACAGCTTAAGGATAAGGGGGAAATCCTTTAAGACCGAGATGAGGAAAAACTTTTTCACACAGAGTGGTGAATCTCTGGAACTCTCTGCCACAGAGGGTAGTTGAGGCCAGTTCATTGGCTATATTTAAGAGGGAGTTAGATGTGGCCCTTGTGGGTAAAGGGATCAGGGGGTATGGAGAGAAGGCAGGTACGGGATACTGAGTTGGATGATCAGCCATGATCATATTGAATGGCGGTGCAGGCTCGAAGGGCCGAATGGCCTACTCCTGCACCTATTTTCTATGTATCTATGTATCTCCTTCCTAAAGGAACGTCCTTTAATTCTGAGGCTGTGACCTCTGGTCCTAGACTCTCCCACTAGTGGAAACATCCTCTCCACATCCACTCTATCCAGGCCTTCCACTATTCGGTGAAGTCTCAACACTAAACTAGTGTGTGAACGTGCGATCGCTGGTCGGCACGGACTCAGTGGGCTGAAGGGCCTGTTTCCATGCCACATCTCCAACCTAAAACTAAACTGAACGTTTCTTCAGACTGTGTAGTCTTTCCACTGACTGAAAGCTTTTATTGCTTCTATCAGTGCTGGATTCTTACGGTTCGCTGCCTGGCAGGCAGGCCTTGAAGACGACAACATCAGCGGGTGAACAGTCCGGGTCACAGCAACAGTTCAGTTCACAAACGGCCGCAGTCAAGTCACAAATGCAGATGGGCACAGCTAGAGGAAAAGAGAAGAAATTGAAAAAAAATGCCGCATAAGGTCATGGAAACATAGACAATAGGTGCAGGAGTCAGCCATTCAGCCCCTTGAGCCAGCACTACTATCCAATAATCATCATGGCTGATCATCCACAATCGGTACCCCGTTCCTGCCTTCTCCCCATAACCCTTGTTTCGCTTAGCCCCAAGAGCTAAAGCTAACTCTCTCTTGAAAACATCCAGTGAATTGGCCTCCACTGCCTTCTGTGGCAGAGAATCCCAGATTTACAAATCTCTGGGTGGAAATGTTTCTCTTCATCTCAGTCCTAAAAGGCCAGATTCACAACTCTCTGGGTGGAAAAGTTTCTCCTCATCTCAGTCCTAAATGGCCGACCCCTTATTCTTAAACTGTGTGTGGATCCTAGTTCTGGACTTCAACATCGGGAACGTTTCCTGCGTCTAGCCAGTCCAAGAATGTTATCTGTTTCTATAAGATCAGCCATGATCATATTGAATGGCGGTGCAGGCTTGAAGGGCCGAATGGCCTACTCCTGCACCTATTTTCTATGTTTCTAAGATCCTAACTGTGTTTGGTCCATATCCCTCCAAACCTAAGTTGCCCCTCAAGTTCCTATTAAATCCTCCCCCACCCCCCTCTCACCTTAAACCCATCTCCTCTGGTCCTCGATTCCCCTACTCTGGGCAAGGGACTCTGTGCGTCTACCCAATCTATTCCTCTGGTGAATTTGTACACCTCCATAAAATCACCCCTCATCCTCCCTGCGCTCCAAGCAATAGAGCCCCCAACCTCTCCCTGTAGCTCAGGCCCCTCGAGTCCCGGCAACATCCTCGTAAATCTTCTCCGCGCCCTTTCCAGCTTGACGACATCTTTCCTGTAACACGGTGCCTAGAACTGAACACAATACTCTAAATGTGGCCTCACCAACAGTCTTGTACAACTGCAACGTGACCTATACTCAATAGGTCAGTTCTAGGAGCAGAATTAGGCCATTCGGCCCGTCGAGTCTACTCCTCCATTCAATCATGGCTGATCTATCTCTCCCTCCTAACCTCGTTCTCCTGCCTTCTCGCTATAACCCGACACCCATACCAATCGAGAATCTAGATAGACACAAAATGCTGGAGGTACTCAGTGGGACAGGCATCTCTGGTGAGGAATGGGTGACGTTTCGGGTCGAGACCTTCTTCAGACTGAGTCAGGGGAGAGGGTTAAGGAGAGATTTTGACGCTGTAGAGAGATATAGAACACATTTGTCTCTGCCTTAAATATATCCACTGACTTGTGGCCTCCACCGCCGTCTGTGGCAATGAATCCCAGATTCACCACCCTCTGGCTGAAGAAGAAATTCCTCCTCATCTCCTTCCGAAAGGAACGTCCTTTAATTCTGAGGCTGTGCCCTCTGGTCCTCTCCCATTAGTGGAAACATCCTCTCCACATCCACTCTATCCAGGCCTTTCACTATTCAGTGACGTTTCAATGAGGTCCCCCTTCATTCTTCTTAGCTCCAATGAGGTCACGTTGCAGTTGTACAATGCGTTGGTGAGGCCACATTTAGAGTATTGTGTTCAGTTCTGGGCACCGTGTTACAGGAAAGATGTCGTCGAGCTTTGAAAGGGCGCGGAGAAGATTTACGAGGATGTTGCCGGGATTCGAGGGGTCTGAGCTACAGGGAGAGGTTGGGGCAGGCTGGGACTCTATTCCTTGGAGCGCAGGAGGATGAGGGGTGATCTTATAGTGTACAAAATGACCAGAGGAATAGATCGGGTAGACGCACAGAGTCTCTTGCCCAGAGTAGGGTAATTGAGGACCCGAGGACATGGGTTTAAGGTGAGAGAGGCGGAGGTGGGGAAAAATTGAATAGGAATCTGAGGGGCAACTTTTCCACACGGTGGGTGGTGGGTGTATGGAATGAGCTGCCGGAGGAGGTAGTTGAGGCTGGGACTATCACAACACTTGGACAGGTACAGAAACATAGAAAATAGGTGCAGGAGCTGGCCATTCGAGTACGACAGGTTTCCCTCCTCTTTCTTTTTCCTTCTCTCGCTCTCCAACTCCCTCTCCTCCTCTTCTCTCGCTTTCTCTTCCCTCCTTTCTCTCTCTTTCCTTCCTTCATTTTTTTCTCTCTCCTTTCCTTCCCTCCATTTTTCTCTCTCCCCTCCTTTCGCTCTTCCCTTTCTCTCCCTCCCCTCCTTTCTTCCCCTCTGTCCTCTCTTTCCCTCACTTTCTTTTCCCCTTCCTTCGCTCTCCCTCTCATTTTCCTTCCTTAATTCCTCACTTTCTTATTTCCTTCCCTTTCTTTTTACTTCCTCTCTCCTCCCTCCTTTCTCAACCCTTCTTTTATTCCTTCCTCCCTTTCCCTTTGCCTTTTCTTCTTTTTCCCCTTTCTCTCTTTTTCCCCCTGCCTTCTTTCCACCCCTTTCTCTTCTTTCCTCCCCCCTTTCTGTTTCCTTCCCCTCTTCCCCCTTTCTTTTTTCCCTTCACTTTTTCCTCTTCCCCCTTTCTTTATCTTTCCCTTCACTTTTTCCTCTTCCCCCTTTCTTTATCTTTCCCTTCACTTTTTCCTCTTCCCCCTTTCTTTATCTTTCCCTTCACTTTTTCCTCTTCCCCCTTTCTTTATCTTTCCCTTCACTTTTTCCTCTTCCCCCTTTCTTTATCTTTCCCTTCACTTTTTCCTCTTCCCCCTTTCTTTATCTTTCCCTTCACTTTTTCCTCTTCCCCCTTTCTTTATCTTTCCCTTCATTTTTTCCTCTTCCCCCTTTCTTTATCTTTCCTCTTCCCCCTTTCTTTACCCCCCTTCTCTCTTCCTTTTCTTTTCCTTCATTTTTCCCTTTTCTTCTTTTCCCCTTTCTCTCCCTCTTCATTTTCTTTTTCCCTTTCTTTCTGCTTCCCCCTTTCTCTCCTTCATTTTCTCTTTTCTCCCTCCTTTCTTCTTCTTTCTCTCTCTCATTTTCTATTTCCTTTCTTTTTTTCCTTTTCTTCTTCCCCCCGCCCTTCTCTCTCTTCCTTTTCTCCCCTCCTTTCTTTTTCTTTTCCCTTTTCTCTCTGTCTTCCTCTCCTTTTCTCCCTCCCCTCTCCCGTCTCACCATCTCTCTCTCCGTCCACCAGCCCCAGCCCCAGCCCCAGCAGCAGAAGCAGCAACATCATCATCATTATGGCGATGGCGGCGGCAGCGACCCCCCCCTTCTCCCCCACCTCCCTCCCTCCGTCTGCCGCCTCCTCACCAACAGCTGCCCGGACCACGACCCACCCCCCTCTACCCGACATCCCATTGGTCGCCTCAGACGTCAATCAGAGAGCAATCTACCCGCCCCCTCTACTCGACACCCCATTGGTCGCTTCAGCCGCCGGCCCGCCCCCTGCTCTCCTCCATTGGTCGTTTCAGACGACAATCAGTGCACAATGGACCCGCCTCCCTCTACTCGACACCCCAATGGTCGCTTCAGCCGCCGGCCCGCCCCCTGCTCTCCTCCATTGGTCGTTTCAGAAGACAATCAGTGGACAATGGACCCGCCGCCCTCTACTCGACACCCCATTGGTCGCTACAGACGTCAATCAGACAAAAATCTACCCGCCCCCTCTACTCGACACCCCATTGGTCCAAACAGAGGCCGTCCCGCACCCTCTCATTGGTCGTTGAAGACGTCGATCAGCCGCCCTCTTGTCCCGCCCCCGATCCCTTCACTCTTACAGGTACACAAAAATGCTGGAGAAACTCAGCGGGTGCAGCAGCATCTATGGAGCGAAGGAAATAGGTAAAGTTTCGGGCCGAAACCCTCCTTCACTCTTACAGGTCACTTTGGACGTCGTCCCGCCTCCTGCTTCCCCCCCCATTGGTCGCTTCAGCCGCCGTCCCGGCCCCTCTCCATTGGTCGCTGCAGACGTCGATCAGACGCCCTCGACCCCGTTCCTTCACTCTCACAGGTCAGTTCCGACGTTGTCCCGCCCCCCTGCTCATCTTCATTGGTCGACGCCGACGTCGATCAGTGGACGCTGGTCCCGCCCCCTCCCCCTCTGCTCGACGTCCAATTGGCTCCAAAATGTTGCTCCCGCCCCCTTACGCCGCTCCTATAGGTCGCTCTGACCGTCAATCAT
>JAXLNO010000462.1:250999-308681 GCA_038087875.1 Malacoraja senta | reverse complement strand
CCACAGATTCACCACCCTCTGGCTAAAGAAATTCCTCCTAATCTCCTTCCTAAAGGAACGTCCTTTAATTCTCATCCTAGACTCTCCCACTAGTGGAAATATCCTCTCCACATCCACTCTATCCAGGCCTTCACTATTTGGGGAGTTTCAATGAGGCCCCCCCCTCCCCTCGTTCGAAAGACAGATTTAAGTGACATCTCTCTCCCTCCCTCTCTCAAGGAGGGGGGAGGGAGAGAGGGTCGGAGAAAGAGGGGGGGGGAAGAGAGAGGGAGGGAGTGAGAAAGGGAGAGAGGGTCAGATAGAGAGGGTGGGAGAAAGAGTGGGAGGGAGGGAGAGAGAGAGGGAGAGAGAGGGTCCGAAAGAGACGGAGAGGGTCGGAGAGAGGGGGAGGAAGAGAGAGGGAGGGAGGGAGGGAGAGAGAGAGGGTCGGATAGAGAGGGAGAGAGAGGGAGAGAGGGTCAGATAGAGAGGGTGGGAGAGAGAGGAGGAGGGAGAGTGGGAGGGAGGGAGAGTGGGAGAGAGAGAGAGAGAGGGAAGGTGAGAAGGATCTTCAATAATATTTTGCAATCTCTAACACAAGAAATAAGAAACCGGTATCTATTTTCTGAATTTGTGTGAATTGTTGCGTTGGATTAAACTGCAGCACAGAGTTTGTGTGAATGAGTCTTTCTGAAATAGAAAATTGGATCTCAAGGAGACATGAAGTTGGGGGAGAGAGGGAGAGAGAGAGAGAGAGAGAGGGAAAGCGGGAAATTCTTAGAACAAGGATTAAGAAGCCTCCCTTTTTCTTTCTCTCTGTAAATCTCTCTCCCTCTTCCCTTTTACTTTCTCTGTTTTTCTCTCTCCTTTTCTCACCTCTTTTTTCCCTCTCCCCTCTCTCTCTTTCTTTCTTGCTCTCTCTCTTTCTCTTTTCTCTCTCTTCCATTTCTTGTTCTGCCTCTCTTTATTTCTCCTCTTCTCTCTCTTTCTTTCTTGCTCCCTCCCTCTCTCTCTCTCTCTCTCTCTCTCTCTCTCTCTCTCTCTCTCTCTTTCTTTTCTCTTCTCTCTCTTTCTTTCTTTCTTGCTCCCTCCCTCTCTCTCTCTCTCTTTCTTTTCTCTTCTCTTCTCTCTCTTTTCTTTCTTTCTTGCTCCCTCTCTCTCTCTCTTTCTTTCTTTTCTCTTCTCTTCTTCTCTTTCTTTCTTGCTCCCTCCCTCTCTCTCTTTCTTTCTTTTCTCTTCTCTTCTCTTCTCTTTCTTTATTTCTTGCTCCCTCCCTCTCTCTTTCTTTCTTTTCTATTCTCATCTCTCTTTCTTTCTTGCTCTCTTTGTTTCTTTCTCTCTCTTTTTGTGTTCTCTTTTTTCTCTCTTCCTTTCTCTCTTTTTTTCTGTTCTCTTCTTTCTCTCTCTTTCTTTCTTCCTGTCTCTTTCTTTCTTCTCTCTCTCTCTCTCTCTCTCTCTCTCTGTCTCTCTCTCTGTGTCAACAGGCGGATGATTGACGGTCAGAGCGACCTATAGGAGCGGGGTGTGGGGGGCGGGGAGCAACACGTTGGAGCCAATGGGACGTCGAGCAGAGGGGGAGGGGCGGCACTAGCGTCGGCTGATCGACGTGGGCTTCGATCAATGCGCGGGACGACGTCGGAAGCGACCTATAAGCGTGAAGGGATGGGGGGCGGGACGAGGGAGCCTGATCGACGTCTGCCGCGACCAATGGGGAGGGGCCGAGGGGCGCGACGATGTTGTCTTCGACCAATGGGGGGGGTAGGAGTGGCGGGACGACGTCCAGAGCGACCTGTGAGTGATGGGACCGAGGGCGGCTGATCGACGGCGTCTGCAGCAACCAATCGGGTGTCGAGTAGAGGGGGCGGCGGGACAATTGTGTTTCTGATCGACGTCTGAGCGACCAATGAGAAGGGACCAGGGGGGCGGGACGGCGTATGCTTCGACCAATGGGGTGTGGAGTCAAGGGGGGGCGGGTACATTTTCCTCTAACTGACGTCTGAAGCGACCAATGGGATGTGGAGTAGAAGGGGCGGGACCATTGTCCTCTGACTGACGTCTGAAGCGACCAATGGGGTGTGGTGTAGAGGGGCGGGACCATTATGCGCTGGTTGACGTCTGAACCGACCAATGCGGTGTCGGGTAGAGGGGGTGGGACCATTGTCATCTGATTGACGTCTAAAGTGACCAATGGGATGTCGAGTAGAGGGGGCGGGACTATTGTGCTCTGATTGACGTCTAACGCGACCAATGGGATGTCGGGTCGAGGGGGCCGGACCATTCTCCTCTGATTGATGCCTGAACCGACCAATGCGATGTGGAGTAGGGGCGGGACTATTGTCCTCTGATTGACGGCTGAACCGACCAATGGGGTGTCGAGTAGAGGGGGCGGGACCATTATCCTATGAATGACGTCTGCTTGGACCAATGGGTGTCGAGTAGAAGGGGGCGGGTCCGGGCAGACGGAGGGAGGGAGGCGGGGAGAGGGGGAGGGAGAGGGGTCGCTGCTGCTGCCATCGCCATGATGCTGATGTTGATAATAATAATAATATGATGCTGGGGCTGGGGGACGGAGAGAGGGAAGGGGGGAGGGAGAAAAGGAGAGGAAGACAAGAGAGAAAGGGGAAAAGAAAGAAAGAAAGGAGGAAAAAAGGAGAAAAGGAACAGAGAGAGAGGAGGGAAAGAGAAGAGAAAATGAAGAAAGAGAGAAAGGGGGAAGAAGAAAGGAAGAGGAAAAAAGAAAGGAAATAGAAAATGAGAGAGAAAGGAGAAAGAAGAAGAAAGGAGGGAAAAAGAGAAAATGAGGGAGAGGAAGGGGGAATAAGAAAAGAAAGGGAAAAAGAAAATGAAGAAAGAGAGAAAGGGGGAAGAAGAAAGGAGGGAGAAAGAGAAAATGAAGAGAGAAGGGGGAGAAGAAAAAGGGGAAAAGAAAGGAAATAAGAAAAAAGAAGAGAGAAAGAAGGGGAAAAGAAAAAAGAGAAAAGAAGTGGGAGAGAAAGGGGGAAGAAGAAAATGAGGGGAGAAAATGAAGAGGGAGAGAACGGGGGAAGAAGAAGAAAGGGGGAAAAAGAGAAAGGAAAAAAAGAAAGGGAAAAATAAAATGAAGAGAGAGAAAGGGGGAAGAAGAAAGAAGGAAAAAGAAAAGGAAGAGAGAGAGATAAAGGGGGGGGAAGGAAAGAAAGGGGAAAAAAGAAAGATAAAGAAAGGGGGACAAGAAAAAGTGAAGGGAAAAAAGTAAGATAAGAGAGGAAGGAAACAGAAAGGGGGAAGGAAAAAAGAGAAAGGGGAAAAGGAAGGAAAAAGGGGGAGAGATAAAGAAAGGGAGGGAAAGGGGGAAAAAGAGAGAAAGGGGAAAAAAGAAGAAAGGGCAAAGAGAAAGGGAGGAAGGAATAAAAGAAGGGTTGAGAAAGGAGGAAAGAGAGAGAGGAAGAAAAAGAAAACGGGAAGGAAATAAGAAAGTGAGGAACTAAGGAAGGAGAAAAGAAAGAGGGAAAGAAGAGAGGACAGATGGGGAAAAAAGAACGGGAGAAAAAAGGAAGAAAGGAGGGGAGGTAGAGAAAGGGGAGAGAGCGAAAGGAGGGAAGGGAGAGAGTTAAAGGAGGGGGGAGAGAAAGAAGGAAAGAGCGAAAGGAGGGGGGAACGAGCAAGGAGGGGAGAGAGAAAAGGAGAAAGAAAGGGAGAGAAAAAAGGAGGGAAGGAAAGAGACAAGAAAAGGAGAGAGAAAAAATGGAAGGAATTGAGTCCCAGCCCTGCCCCGACCTCTCCCTGTAGCTCAGACCCCTTGAGTCCCGGCAACATCCTCGTAACTCTTCACGCCCTTTCAAGCTCGATGACATCTTTCCTGTAACACAGTTCCCGGAACTGAACACAATACTCTAAATGCCGCCTCACCAACGTCTTGTACAACAGCAACGTGACCTCGTTGGAGGTTTAGAAGAATGTGGGGGAACATCATTGAAACGTCACCGAATAGTGAAAGGCCTGGATAGAGTGGATGTGGAGAGGATGTTTCCACTAGTGGGAGAGTCTAGGACCAGAGGGCACAGCCTCAGAATTAAAGGACATTCCTTTAGGAAGGAGATGAGGAGGAATTTCTTTAGTCAGTGGGTGGTGAATCTGTGGGATTCTTTGCCACAGACGGCGGTGGAGGCCATAAGTCAGTGGATATATTTTAAGGCAGAGACAGATGTGTTCTATATCTCTCTACATCTTCAAAATCCTCTCCTTAACCCTCTCCCCGGACTCAGTCTGAAGAAGGGTCTCGATCTGAAATGTCACCCATTCTTCTCCAGAGATACTGCCTGTCCCACTGAGTAACTCCAGCATTTTGTGTCTATCTAGATTGTAGATTGGTGCGGGTGTTAGGGGTTATGGGGAGAAGCCAGGAGAACGAGGTTAGGAGGGAGAGATAGATCAGCCATGATTGAATGGAGGAGTGGACTCGACGGGCCGAATGGCCTAATTCTGCTCCTAGAACTGACGACCTATTGAGTAAAGGTCACGTTGCTGTTGTACAAGACGTCGGTGAGGCCACATTTAGAGTATTGCGTTCAGTTCTGGGCACCGTGTTACAGGAAAGATGTCGTCAAGCTTGGAAAGGGCGTGGAGAAGATTTACGAGGATGTTGCCGGGACTCGAGGGGCCCAAGCCTACAGGGAGTGGTTGGGGCAGGGCTGGGACTCTATTCCTTGGAGCGCAGGAGGATGAGGGGTGATCTTATAGAGGTGTACAAAATCACCAGAGGAATAGATCAGGTAGACGCACAGAGTCTTTTGCCCAGAGTAGGGGAATCGAGACCAGAGGACATGGGTTTAAGGTGAGAGGGGGGGGGGGGGGGGGGAGGGGTGGAAGATTTAATAGGAACCTGAGGGGCAACTTAGGTTTGGAGGGATATGGACCAAACGCAGGCAGGATCTTATAGAAACAGATAAAATTCTTGGACAGGATAGATTTTCTGGAAACATGTTCCCGATGTTGGAGAAGTCCAGAACTAGGATCCACACACAGTTTAAGAATAAGGGGTCGGCCATTTAGGACTGAGATGAGAAACTTTCCCACCCAGAGAGTTGTGAATCTGTGGCCATTTAGGACTGAGATGAAGAGAAACCTTTCCACCCAGAGAGTTGTGAATCTGTGGGATTCTCTGCCACAGAAGGCAGTGGAGGCCGATTCACTGGATGTTTTCAAGAGAGAGTTAGATTGAGCTCTTGGGGCTGAGCGAAACAAGAGTTATGGGGGAGAAGGCAGGAACGGGGTACTGATTGTGGATGATCAGCCATGATGGTTATTGGATAGGGGCTGAATGGCTGACTCCTGCACCTATTGTCTATGTTTCCATGACCTTATGCGGCATTTTTTTCAATTTCTTCTCTTTTCCTCTAGCCATGGCCATCTGCATTTGTGACTTGACTGTGGCCCTTTGTGAACTGAACTGTTGCTGTGACCCGGACTGTTCACCTGCTGATGTTGTCGTCTTCAAGGCCTGCCTGCCAGGCAGCGAACCGTAAGAATCCAGCACTGATAGAAGCAATAAAAGCTTTCAGTCAGTGGAAAGACTACACAGTCTGAAGAAACGTTCAGTTTAGTTTTAGGTTGGAGATGTGGCATGGAAACAGGCCCTTCAGCCCACTGAGTCCGTGCCCACCAGCGATCGCACGTTCACACACTAGTTTAGTGTTGAGACTTCACCGAACAGTGAAAGGCCTGGATAGAGTGGATGTGGAGAGGATGTTTCCACTAGTGGGAGAGTCTAGGACCAGAGGTCACAGCCTTAGATTAAAGGACGTTCCTTTAGGAAGGAGATGAGGAGGAATTTCTTTCGCCAGAGGGTGGTGAATCTGTGGGATTCGTTGCCACAGACGGCGGTGGAGGCCACAAGTCAGTGGATATATTTAAGGCAGAGATAGATAGATTGTTGATTAGAACCAGGGACTTGGGGTCAGGGAGGAGGGGAGGCAGAGCCTCACCTGTCAACTCCCAATGAAACAGCTGTTAAGAAAAGTAAAGAAAAATAATAATAAAATAAAATAAATATTAAGATTTTTCCACTGATCTGTGTTATAAATGTCATTTCTATTTTTCTATTTCTATTATAGTAAAAATCGGCAAATTTTCGCAGCTCCGCTACAAATTCAGGGAGAGATGAGAGGAGAGGCAGCGATGAGCTGAGCCTCCCCTCTGATTGCGCAACCCCTCAGAAACTGGATGGAGCGCGGGCAATAAGCGTGTGCCTGTTACTATCTCTCTGTATGTCACCAAAGTAATGTGTGTAAACCCCTTCATTACATGTCCTCGCCTTCCATAGTCCAGGTAACGTATTTCACATATAAATATATTAAACTTAGGCTTGCTGGTCTCTTCAGAAAACTGCAATGAGAAAGCACCAGGAGGCAGCGATCACATCTGCTTCACAATGGGGCGTGCCTTGAGCCCAGTAGAGGGAGAGCGAGCGTCAATTACGTAGGCTGACGTAATTGACGCTGCCTCGCTCTCCCTCCACGTTAGCGAGCTTCAGCAGCGGCGGCGCTGACTGGTAGGTTGATTCGTTGATTTGTAGTGGCCGATTCGGAAGCTCTAGGCCGCTGAGAGCTCCAAATTGGGCCCCAAGCTGGAGTAATATACTCTCGGCTCGGGACCCCGGTATCCACTCCCGCCGCCGGCCCTCTCCCTCCCTTCTCTCCTTCCCTTCCCTCCCTCCCTTCTCTCCTTCCCTTCCCTCCCCTTTTCTCCTTCCCTCCTTCCTCTCTCTCTTTTCCCTTCTCTCCTTCCTTCTTTCTCTACTTCCCTCCCTCCCTTCTCTCCCTCCCTCCCTTCTTTCTCTCCTTCCCTTGTTTCTCTCCTTCCCCCCTCCATCCCTTCTCTCCTTCCCTCTCTTCTTCCTCTCTCTCTTTTCCCTTCCGTCCCTCCCTTCTTTCTCTACTTCCCTCCCTCCCTTCTCTCCTTCCTCCTCTCCCTCCCTTCTCTCCCTCCCTCCTTTCTCTCCTTTCCTCCCAGACACATCACACTCACAACTAACACACACACACAACTAACACACACACACACACACACACAGACACACACACACACACAACTAACACACACACACAACTAACGCACACATACACACACACACACACAACTAACGCACACATACACACACACACACACACACACAACTAACACACACACACACACACACACAACTAACACACACACACAACTAACGCAAACATACACACAACTAACACACACACACACACACACACACAACTAACACACACACACACACATACATACACACACAACTAACACACACACAACTAACACACACACACAACTAACACACACACACACACATACACACAACTAACACACACACAACTAACACACACACACAACTAACACACACACACACACACACAACTAACACACACACACAACACACACACACAACTAAGTTAGGATGGGGTAGAAGCCAGTGCCTCCCCAGCCATTGACCTCACCGCACGTCACTGATTAGAACATGTGTCAAGGTTTATGGGGGGAAGGAAGAAAAATGGGGTTAGGAGGTAGAGATAGAAAGATAGAAGATAGGTGCAGGAGTGGGCCATTTGGCCCTTCGAACCAGCACCGCCATTCATAGAAACATAGAAACATAGAAAGTAGGTGCGAGAGTAGACCACCAGGCCCATCGAGCCCGCACCGCCACTCGCTCATGGCTGAACACTAAACAGACACCCTTACCCACAAACAGTAGACACAAGACACAGAACACAAGACACTACCCTCCCCTTTATATCGCTATCACCCCTCTCCACCCCAAGAACCGCGTGATCTCCTGGGGGAGGCAAAAAACCGGATAAAAACCCAGGTCCAATTCGGGAAAAAAATCCGGAAATTCCTCTCCGACCCCAATCCAGGCGATCGACACTTGTCCAGGAGATCACTCAGGTCTTACTATACTAACCATACCTAGGTCCATATCCCTGCCCTCTCCCCGTAGCCCCTTATCCCCTTGGCAGCTACAAAAACATCTATTTTAGACTTAAATATATTTAATGTTTCTGCTTCCACTGCTCCCTGGGGCAGTGAATTCCATAAATTAACCACCCTCTGGGTGAAGAAGTTCTTCCTCATCTCAGTTTTAAAAGAGCCCCCTCTTATTCTACAACTATGTCCCCTAGTTCTAGTTTCCCCGATCATTGGGAACATCCTCGGTGCATCCACCCGATCAAGGCCCCTCACGATCTTATATGTTTCAATGAGATCGCCTCTCATTCTTCTAAACTCCAAAGAGTAGAGTTCCAGCCTACTTAACCTTTCCTCATATGTCAATCCCCTCATTGCAGGAATTAATCTTGTAAACCTTCGCTGCACTGCCTCCAGGGCCAGTACATCCTTTCTTAAGTATGGACCCCAGAACTGTACACAGTATTCCAAATGTGGTCTCACTAATACTGTGTACAGCTGCAGCAAGACCTCCGTGTTTTTATACTCAATCCCCCTAGCAATAAAGGCCAAAACTCCATTGGCCTTCCTGATTGCTTGCTGCACCTGCATACTAACTTTTAGTGATTCATGTACTACTACCCCTAGATCCCTTTGCGTTGCATTACAACGCAGCTCCACCTCATTTAGAAAATAACTTGCCCTATCATTTTTTTTCCCAAAGTGAATGACTTCACATTTATTAGTATTAAATTTCATCTGCCAAGTTGTTGCCCACTCACCTAGCTTATCTATATCCTTTTGCAGACTCTTCCTATCCTCCTCATCCCCTACTTTTCCTCCCATTTTTGTATCGTCCGCAAATTTTGATATATTACACTTGGTTCCCTCCTCCAAATCATTTATATAAATTGTGAACAACTGGGGTCCCAGCACCGACCCTTGCGGAACCCCGCTAGTTACCGGTTGCCATCCCGAGTATGAACCATTTATCCCCACTCTCTGCTTCCTATTTGTTAGCCAATCCTCTACCCATGCTAATATATTACCCCCAATCCCATAATTTTTTATTTTTAGCAATAGTCTCTTATGTGGCACCTTGTCAAAAGCATCCACAATCAGTTCCCCGTTCCTGCTTTCTCCCCATATCCCTTGATTCCGTTAACCCTAAGAGCTAAATCTAACTCTCTCAAAAACATCCAGTGAATTGGCCTCCACTGCCTTCTGTGGCAGAGAATCCCACAGATTCACAACTCTCTGGGTGGAAAAGTCTCTCCTGATTTTAGTCCGAAATGGCCTATCCCTTATTCTTAAACTGTGTGACCCCTGGTTCTGGACTCCCCCAACATCGGGGAGCATGTTTCCTGCATCTAGCTGGTACAATCCTTTAGTAATCTTATATGTATCAATAAGATCCCCTCTCATCTTTCTAAATTCCAGTGACTACAAGCCCAGTCACTCCATTCTTTCATCGTATGACAGTCCCGCCATCCCGGGAATTAACCTGGTGAACCTACGCTGCACTCCCTCAATAGCAAGAATGTCCTTCCTCAATTTAGGGGACCAAAACTGCACACAATACTCCAGGTGTGGTCTCACTAGGGCTCTGTACAACTGCAGAAGGACCTCTTTGCTCCTGAACTGAAATCTTCCTACTATGAAGGCCTTGAAGATCAGCCATGATGAATGGAGGATTGGACTCGATGGGCCGAATGACCTAATGCTACAATAACTTGTGACTCCATGAAATGTAAAAAAGCCACTGACTGTCAATTTATCTCTGTTTATTTCAGGGTTATAGAACGTGTGTGCATTGGACAGTCTGCCATTAAAAAAAAATAAAAAAAATATTTTTTATTTATTAGAAGTACATTACATTACAACCACATACATTAGTACTCGTCACTTATGTCTTCTTACAATTAATGTACTCCATTTATTTTTTACACTAGAAAAAGAAAAGATTGAAAGAAAGAAGAAAGTGAAGGAAAAAGTGAAAGTGTAGAAAATGTGACAACAAAAAAGGACGAAGACCCTATAAGAGCAAAATTAAAAACAAAAGAAAAAGAGTTAAGAAATAGACCCTAGAAAAGAAAGAGAACGAGAAAGAGGAAAAAGAGTGAAACAAATATTTTTATGAGCATTATGTAAATAGGACATACCAAATCTTCAACTAGCATCCCCCCTTACCTGACCTCAATTTTTTTAAAGTACTTTTGCACCCTATATTTGTAATAATTCTATAAATGCAGACCACGTCAGGTGGAAGTGATCTGGTTTACCTGCTAGGAGGAGTCTTATCTCTTCTAGGTGTAATGTTTCGAACATATTTGAAGTCCACATATTTATAGTTGGTATTGGAGCCTTCTTCCAAAATTTTAGAATTAGCTTTTTTCCAGTTATTAACCCATAGTCCATTAGTTTCTTTTGAAACACATTTAGTTCTGGGCCATCTTCCGTTATTCCGAAGATAATCCATTCTGCTTTGGGTATCAGTCTTATTTTAAATAACTTTGTAAAGATTTCAAAATTTTAATTCCAAAATTTTTGAATTTTTGTACAGAAAACAAATGAGTGCGCTATAGTTGCTTCTTGGGATTGACATTTATCACAAATAGATGATACATTTGGGAAAATGTTATGAATTTTAGTTTTTAAATAATATAATCTATGTAAAATTTTAAATTGTATTAAAGTGTGTCTTACATTAATTGAACATTTATGCACGTTTAATAAGCATTCATTCCACCTTTCCTTTGAAATTTTAATAGCTAACTCTTGTTCCCAGTCTCTTCTGATACCCTCTGTAGATGGTATTTGTACATTTAAGATAATATTATACAAATATGATATTAAGTTTGCTCATTCAGCTTTTATCTGCATTGCCTTATCCAATACATCTACTGGGTTATTATTTTTTTTTATTTATTTTTTTAATTTTTTATTATTGGAGATAAGTACACAATTTATTTACATCATTACAGTCTGACATTTTTAAATTGATAATATTATCAATTATTATTACATTGTCTCCAATACCTTTTGCCTTTTTTTTTTAAAACTAGATAGAACTAAAGAGATAGATGAAGTGAAGAGAGAAAAGAAAAAGAAGAAGAATAATAAAAAATAAAAAAAAATAATAAAAAAAAAAAAAAAAAAAAGAAAATAGTTAAAGAAGAATGGAAAAATTTATTGAAATAAAAAACTTCATTCGAGATATGTTCGTACATTTCAGAGTATAACCTTTCATCCATTCTTTAGACCGAGTGCTAGTCAGGTTCCTGTGCTGAACTATTCTGACCCTTTAAGTAATCAATAAAAGGAGACCATGTTCCTACGAATAATTCCTGTTTGTCCAACAGGGAAAATCTGATTCTTTCCACGTTTAAGGTCTCCGTCATTTCTATAATCCACATTTTGATTGTGGGGGCCGTAGGGCCTTTCCAAAATTTTAGAATTAATTTTTTTCCTGTTATTAAACTATAATCAATAAAGTTTCTTTGTGTTGTTCTAAATGTTTGATTTAATTCTAATGTTCCGAGTATTATTAGTTTTGGGTCTGGGTCCATTTGTGTGCCGGTTACTTTAGATATTATACTGAAAATATTTACCCAGAATTTTTTAATTTTTATACAGTTTGCAAACATATGAGATAATGAAGCTTCTAAATGTTGACATTTATCACATATAGGTGAGATATGTTGAAAAATTTTATGTAGTTTTGTTTTTGAATAATGTAACCTATGTATTACTTTAAATTGTATTAAAGAATGTCTGGCGTTTAATGAACATTGATGTATGTGTTGCAAACTTTCTTCCCAAGTATCTTTCGTTATTACTTGATTTAATTCTTCTTCCCATGTTTGTCTGTGTAATTCTGTCGAAGGAATGTCACTGTCTAGTAAGATATTATATATATAAGATATTAATTTTTCTGTATTAGGATGTTTGTTCCAACATTCATCAAGAATTTCTGAATTTCTAAATCGAAAATTTTGAGAGTTCGATTTTACATAATCTTTAAGTTGAAGATATCTGAAATAATCATTTCCTCGAAGTCCACGAGTCTGTTGCAACTCCTGAAATGTCAGAAAGGTGCCTTCCTTATAAAGTTGTCCCATATTTTTAATTCCATAATTCTTCCATTGTGTAAAACCCCCGTCCAACCATGAAGGCTTAAACAAAGGGTTATTCACAATTGGAAGAAAAAGTGATAAATTATCTAATTTTAATGTCTTTTTTAATTGTTTCCAAATTCGTATAGCACTAAATATTATAGGGTTTTCCCTATAAATTTTTTTGTTTAATTTAGACGTAGCAAATAATATCGAACCGATATCAAAAGGTAAACAATCTTCCTTTTCCATTTTTAATCAGTCTGGTTGATGATCTATTTCTTCCAACCAGAAATTCATATTTTTAATATTAACAGCCCAGAAATAAAACAAAAAGTTGGGTAAAACCAAGCCTCCATTTATTTTTGATTTACACAAGTGTCTTTTGTTTATCCTATGATTCTTATAATCCCAGATAAAATCATTAACAATAGAGTCCAGTTTTTAAAAAAAGTTTTTTGTCAGATATATCGGAATTGTCTGAAAAAGGTATAATATTTGCGGTAAAAAAATCATTTTTATAGCATTAATTTTGCCAACCATTGAGATAGGAAGTGTTTTCCAGTATTGAATATTCTTATGTAGTTTGTTCAGTAATGGGGGAAAATTTGCTTTAAATAATGATGTATATCTCTTAGTTATATAAATACCTAGATATTTAAATTTTTCATTTACTATTTTAAATGGGAATTGTTGTATTATCTGTTTGTTATGTTCCCTTATTGGCATAATTTCACTTTTATTCCAATTTATTCTGTATCCTGAAAATGAACCAAATTGGGTTATTAGCTTTAATAAGTTTGGAATACTAATGTCTGGTTTTGTAATGTAAATTAATACATCATCTGCGTATAGAGAAATTTTATTCACTGTGTCCTTTGTGTTATACCCATGTATTTCCGGATGCCCCCTAACTCTTTCTGCCAGTGGCTCAATAGCAAGCGCAAATAATAATGGAGATAACGGGCATCCTTGTCTACAACCTCTAGATAGGCTAAATTTAGATGACAACCTTTGGTTTGTAAGTATTCTAGCCGTGGGGTTTGTATATAACAGTTTTATCCATGTACAGAATTTCTCTCCTAGCTGCATATTTTCCATCACCGAAAATAGATAAGACCATTCCACCTGATCAAATGCTTTTTCAGCGTCGAGTGAGATTATTGCTAGATCTTCGTTAATAATTCTCTTGGAATATATAATATTAAATAATCTTCTTAGATTATAATATGAGTACTGTTTCTGAATAAAGCCTGTTTGGTCAGGGTGTATTAATTTATTCATCACTGTACTTAATCTATGCGCTAGTATTTTAGTTAATATTTTCTGATCTGTATTTAAAAGTGCAATTGCTCTGTATGATCCCGGGTCTTCCGGATCTTTATCAGCTTTAGGAATAAGTGTTATTATAGATTCATTTAAAGTGTCTGGAAGTTTCTGTTGAGTATAGATATATTCATACAGTCTTTGTAACCGTGGGCAAAGTAAATCATAATTTTGATGCTCTTCCGGTTGCGACATGCTCTGCTAGCAGTCGCAAACTTTTTAGCTCTGCTGAAAAAATCGCGATTTTTCGCGTTAAAATCGGGTCTGGAGGTCGGGACCGTTTTTAAAAACTTACCGGAGCTTCATGTCGCGGTGCTGATGACGTCATCAGTAAGCGCCGCGATTTTAACGGAGGGAAAGTCATTTTAAATGAAAAGTACATCTCCAGGTCAGAGCCCACAGAGGAAAATTTCAAAACATCTGCTGAAGACTCTGGAACAGCAAGAAACTTCAGAACTGACCTCTGGAGAGGTCTCTGGAATGGCTACTCGATCTGCAAAAGAGAAAACCGAAATGGAGGACTTAAGAAACTCGGTAAGAGATATCAAAAATGATATGGAAGCTGGGAACAGTAAATTGATAGCCGGTAATGATAAAATACTTGAGGGTATTGAGGCTCTCCAAAAAAGAATTGAAGGTGTGGAAAAAGGACTATCGATAAAAATTGAAAAGGTGGCAGAAGAGACCACAAAGATGTTTGAGGCTGTGCACGAAACTGTGGCTGCAAATGCATCTGCAGTGAATGATTTGGAAGCTGCTGTGGAAGTGATGGCTGGAGAGATGCAGACTATGAAGTCAGAAATAGATAGTCTCAAGAACCAAGTCACAAAGGTTTTGAATAAATGTGTTGACCTAGAAGCTCGCTCAAGACGTCAAAATATAAGAATACGTGGTGTAAAAGAGGGAGCTGAGGGGGACAATGTTTGTGAGTTCGCTGCCAACCTAATTAAACACGTACTGAAGCTACCAGAAGTACCTGTAATTGAAGTAGCACATCGACTCCCCAGATTTAAATCAAGATCTCAAGGAGAACGTGCCTACCCACGACAGATCATAATTAAACTTCGGGATATCTCAACAATGGAAGCGCTGATGAAAAAAATCAACCACGGAGAGAAGATGATGTACAGAGGTGATACTATTAAACTCCTACGGGACTACCCTTATGAGATTGAGCAAAAGAGAAGAAAGTTCTCACAGACCAGAGAAGTTCTTTATGGTGTTAAGGGAGTTTTGTGTGGAGTGTTTTATCCGGCTAGAATGCGTATCACCTTTGAGGGAGTGTCAAAAACATTCACTAATTCGGATGAATCTCTCAAATACGCTCAAGAAATCGCGACTAAGGCTGCATCAACTGGAGACTGAAAACCAAGACGACATGAACAAACGAACTTGCTTATTCTTCCAACAAGAGTATCACAAGGAAAGTGAATTAACTGAACACTGATTTTTTATTTTTTATTTGACTTCAAGCAACAGATTCTTAGTGAGACGTGGCTAGACATTATTATCTTTGCTGGAACATTGTGCTATGTAATTCAAGGACACTACGTGCTCAAACGAGGAAAACCTGATAACGGGACGAACTGCTGGGCTGAGAGTGAAAAACATCACATGGCTTATATTGTTTATAAAAAACTGAAAAAACTGAGAACTAATAATAATTAACAATTAACAATACTAATATAGAAATAGCAATTGAAATAGATAAAAAATGTGCAGTCTGCTCTGTTTAGCAGATAACAGCAAGTGCTATGCAGCTCGAGAGTGGAGGGAGGGGGAGACCGGGTACCTGGCATAACTCCAGGAGCCAGACTCCCGTTAACCCTTCCAGCGAACAGCTCATTTTTAACAATATTAAATCAATTTAAAATAGTTAAGAGATAATATACACTCGAGGTTGATATGAAAAATATATACGGCTTATATAGTTTTACAAAATGCTGAGAATTAATCATAATTAATAATTAACAATACTAATATAGAAATAATATTTGAAACTGATAAAACTGTGGTGCCTGCGTCATAACGCAGACAGCAGTTATCACCTATGTTCGCAGCTCGTGGAGAGGAGAGGAGATCAGGCACCTGGCACAATTCCAGGAACCTGACTCCGGTTAATCCACTCAGTAAACCGCTCACTTTAACAATACTAAATTCATTTTAAAATAGTTAAGAGATAAAGAGTGAGTAGGATATGGAATCGAATACATTTGACATATATATAAATTGTAACTGGGTGAAATAGAACTGAATTGGAAACGGTAATGACCCCATAGATTTTGGGTAATAAATACAGCGGGGCTAACTTTATACCAACTACGCCGGAAGCGTTATGGATGTCGTACCCCACAGACGAGTGGGCCACTCACTACGGTGTTGAAATTTTAGACACCGTAAATTTATTTGATTTATATATATATTTTTTTTTAATCACAATATGTCACATCTGTGTGTTTTTTCTTCAAGGACAATCGCGCAGGAGAACTACCAAGGAAGTCTATAATAGAAATACTCCCAAAATAACCAGAGTCCGGAGGTATGAACGCACCACAATAATTAAGGTCATTAAAATTGGTAAAAATGCATGACGACAATCAAAAGAAAATAGGAGGAATCACATTATGCAGTTGGAATATAAGGGGGATTAATGAACCTATTAAAAGGGGCAAGATACTAGCTCAGTTGAAATCATACAACACGGACATAGCGTTTCTACAGGAAACACATCTTAAACAGCAAGATCAGACAAGACTGAGGGCGAACTGGATAGGCCAAACATTTCACTCTTCATTTACCTCCAAATCTAGAGGTACTGCAATTATTATTCGTAAAGGAATTCCATTTAAATCAAAGAACACTATTTTAGATAAGGAAGGGAGATATCTTATAGTAGCAGGGGAGATCAATAATATGCCAATTACGCTGGTAAACATATATGCGCCCAACTTTGATAACCCTCAATTTTTTAATAAAATTCTGAATATAATTGCAGAATCTAATTATCAAAATGTTATAATCGGAGGAGATTTTAATTGTGTTTTAGATCCTTATTTAGATAAATCGATGCAAAAACAAAAAGGTCAGACGAAATCTAAAACCAGTGAACTCTTACACACATATATGGAAAACACAAATATAACAGACGTATGGAGGATTGCAAACCCGACGGGAAGGGATTACTCGTTTTATTCAATGGTGCATAAAACATATTCACGGATAGACTATTTTCTAGTGGATACAAAATTAATCTCGCAATCTCTGAATCCTAAATATCATATTAATGCGATCTCAGATCATTCTCCGTTAACTTTTGTTCTAAAACTAGAAGGAATGTCTATGAATAAACCGTTCTGGAGGTTTAACTCACAAATTTTAAAAGACCCTCAAGGGAGTATCTATCTAAAAAAACAGATGGATCTATTTTTTGAGTTAAATGATACACCAGAGATATCCCCCACGTTATTATGGGAATCCTTCAAAGCATTTATAAGAGGAGTCATTATTTCATTTCAAGCTTATCAAAATAAAAAGAATAAGAATGAACAAAGACACTTAGAAGATCAAATAAAACAGTTAGATATAGATAATGCTAAAGACCCAACTATGGATAAACATAATAAAATACTACTACTGAAATTTCAGTTAAATAAATTACTGTCAGAGAAAGTTATAACATTATCTCAAATCACAAAACAAGAACACTTCGAATTCGGGGACAAACCCCACAAACTTCTAGCACGACAACTTAAAAAACGGGAAAAAGAGAATGCAATATTAAAGATTAAATCAGATAGAGGGGAAGTATTAACACTACCCAAGGATATTAATAAAAGATTTGCTCAATTTTACCAGAATCTATACACATCTAAAACGTCAATAGACAATAATAAAATCTCAGAATTTTTAGATAATTGTAATCTACCACAATTAGAACGCAGGGAACAAGAGGAACTGGGAGCACAAATTACTTCTAAGGAGATAGAAGACACAATAAAAACACTAAAAAATGGAAAAACACCAGGACCAGACGGATTTAGTAATGAATTTTATAAATCTTTTTATGATATAGTTACTCCACGATTACAAAAAATGTATACATATGCTTATAAAGAGCAAAACCTACCTGAAACACTAGCGGAATCAACGATCATATTAATACTTAAAAAAGATAAAAATATAGAAGAACCAGGATCATATAGAGCTATTGCTTTGTTAAATACGGATCAGAAAATAATAGCAAAAACATTAGCCAATAGATTAAGCAAGTATGTTAGTAGACTAATACATGAGGATCAAACAGGATTTATACCTAAGAGACACTCATTTAATAATTTGAGACGTTTGCTTAACATAATGCATTCACATAAATCTTATGACCAAGAGTTAGCTATCATCTCACTGGACGCAGAAAAAGCGTTTGATCAAGTAGAATGGGACTATATGATCAAAGTATTGCAAAAATTCCAATTGGGAGAAAACTTTATTGCATGGATAAAACTACTATATAACAAACCTACGGCTAGAATACTAACTAATAATACATTATCTTCAAAATTCGAATTATCTAGGGGCAACAGACAAGGATGTTCACTATCACCGCTGTTATTTGCTTTGGTAATTGAACCCCTTGCTGAAAAAATAAGAACACACTCGAATATTCACGGTTATAACACAAAATATTCAAACAACAAACTATCCCTATATGCTGATGATGTACTACTGTACATCACAAAACCACAAATTAGTATACCAAATATATTAAACTTAATTGAGGACTTTGGATCCTTTTCAGGATATAGAATAAATTGGAACAAAAGTGAAATTATGTCGATTAAACCAAAAGACTCAACACATCTCAGGAAATTCCCTTTTAAAATAGCTATGGAAAAATTCAAATATTTAGGAATTGAGATTACTAGAAATTACCATGATATGTTTAAAGCTAATTATAATCCCCTACTTAAGAAATTAAATAATCTGATTAAATTTTGGAAAACACTTCCGATGTCCTTAATAGGTAGGATAAATGCTATAAAAATGATTTTCTTACCACAAATCCTTTACCTATTTCAATCAATACCTATATATCTCCCAAAAAAGTTTTTCAAAAAACTGGACTCAGACATTACAAATTTTATATGGGATTACAAATCCCACAGAATACAAAGAACACACCTTAACAAACGAAAAGAGTTGGGGGGTCTAGCGCTCCCTAACTTTATGTATTATAACTGGGCAGTAAATATTAAAAATATGATTCACCTGCTGGACAATTCTGCCCAGCAGGTGGACTGGATTATAATGGAAAAAGGGGATTGCTCCCCGAATAATATAGGAGCGATTATTCTCTCTCCAATAAATTTGAATAATAAAAATTATAATAAAAATCCAATTATATATAGCACTATTAGAACATGGAAGCAAATAAAACAGAATCTAAAATTAAGAAACCTATCTCTCTTAATACCAATAGTCAATAACCCATCGTTTAAACCTTCAATCATAGATAAAGCATTTATACAATGGGAAAGAATGGGAATTAAAACGCTCGAAGATCTGTATGAATTAGAAAAATTACTATCATTCCAACAACTACAACTGAAATATAATTTGAAAAATAATCAATATTTTAAATATATACAAATCTGTGACTATTTGAAAACACACACAAAAGATTATTATAATATGCCTTCCGACTTACTAGATGAAGCAATGAAGACAAAGGCGGAATCAGTTAATTTAATATCATACTTATATAATATCATCTTAAATATAGAAATACCCACAACAGATGGAATTAGAAGAGATTGGGAACAAGATCTAGGTATAAAAATTTCAAAAGAGAGTTGGGATAATCATTTATTACAGGTGCATAAATGCTCGATCAACGTACGACATACGCTTATCCAATTTAAAACATTACATAGATTATATTATTCAAAAACCAAACTAAATAAAATCTTTCCTAACGTCTCACCAATCTGTGATAAATGTATATGTCAAGAAGCTACCATAGCACATTCTTTTGTTTTCTGTACAAAAATCCAAAAATTCTGGTTTGAAATATTTGATATTTTTTCAAAATTAATCAAAATAAAACTGGTACCAAAACCAGAATGGATTATTTTTGGAATATCGGAAGGTATTCCTGAATTAAACGTGTATCAGAAGAATTTACTCAATTATGGGCTAATAATGGGAAAAAAGCTTATACTTAAATTCTGGAAAAATGCGCCCACACCAACAATAAAAATGTGGACATCAAATATGTTGGAAACATTACATCTGGAAGAGATGAGATTCCTCCTAGTAGGCAAAGTAGATCAATTTCAAAAGACGTGGTCTACGTTTTTGGACCTATTACAAGCATGAGGTGCAATAGTAATTTAGAAAAACAAATAAATAAATAAAAGGTATCTGGACCTGGTAATGGGAGGTAAAATAAAAACAGACTTGGTTGGTAGTTCCTTCTCTATGAAGTATGGTATAAGAGTAATAATAGAGCGATTGTTCCTTCTTTCTTTCTCTTTTTTTTTCTAGGGTCTATTTTCTAACTTTACTTCCTTCTCTAACCTCTTTTCTAAGGGGCTTTCTTTTCCCAACACTCTTTTGCACTTCACAACCTTTGCGCACTTTCTTCACTTTTCTTACTTCTTTCTTTTTCTTTCTTAAAGTTTAAAAAAGTGAAGCGGTACAAAAAATGTATTAATATATACGTGTTGTACATTACTGTAATCTACCGTACTTCTAAAAAAAAAAAAAAAAAATAAAAAAAAATAAAAAAAAAAAAATAATAATTTTTTTTATAAAATTCGGAGCCTAAACCATCTGGTCCTACTGCTTTACCATTTTTTAAAGAACCAATAGACTCTTCAATATCCTTTATCGTAATCTCCCTTTCTAATAATTCTCTATCGTTTGAATCTAAACCTTTTAAATTACATTTTAGTAAAAAATCTGCTATTCCTTCTGGTTGTGCTACTGTTTTAGTTGAGTAAAGGTTATAATAGTATTGGAGAAATCTATCATTTATGTCCTTGGGCATTTTTAATAATTCTCCTGTCTCTGTTCTAATTTTATGAATTATTTTTTCCCCTTCCATTTTTCGTAACTGACGTGCTAATAGTTTTTGTGGTTTGTCTCCGAATTCAAAATGTAATTGTTTGGTTTTTTGATAAAGTTTTATTACTTGTTCTGAATACATTTTATTTAATTTATATTTCAATACAACAATTTTATTATGTTTTAAAGTAGATGGCATTCTCGCATTTTCTATATCTAGTTGCTTGATTTCGCTTTCCAATGTTTGTTGCTTAATCCTGTTCTCTTTATTATAAAATGCTTGAGCAGAAATTAATGTACCTCGAACAAACGCTTTAAACGTTTCCCACATAAGAGAAGTAGGTGTGTCAGAGTTGTCATTTACCTCAAAAAACATTTGAATCTGTTTAATAATATATTCCTGGCATGATCTTTCATTCAAAATTTGTGGGTTAAATCTCCAATATGCTTGTTTCTCGGACATTCCATTCAATTTAATCATGAATGTTACAGGTGCGTGATCTGAGATTATAATGTTATGGTATTTTAAATTATAAATAAATGGGGTAAACGTAGAGTCAACTAAAAAATAATCTATTCTTGAGTATGTTTTATGTACTGGTGAGTAAAATGAATATTCCCGTCCAGTTGGGTTTTCTATTCTCCAGACATCCTTAATATTAGAGGTATTAATAAATGAAGTTAGAAATACACTTGATTGGGATTTTACTTTTTTTTTTTGCCTTGATGATCTATCTAAGTATGAATCTAATGTACAATTGAAGTCTCCTCCAATTATTAATTTATATTGTGTAGATTCTGGAATTTTATTGAATGTTTTATTAAAAAACATGGGGTTATCAAAATTAGGCCCATATACATTCAGAAGAATCACTTTTTCTCCATTTAACTCTCCTACTAGTATAATATATCTACCATCAATATCCACTATTGTTGAAGAGATCGTAAAAGGTATTCCTTAACGAATTAATATTGCAACTCCTCTGGACTTGTGGGAAAAGGAGGAATGATATGCTTCAGCGATCCACTTAGCTTTAAGTCTATGTTGAGATTCCTTTTTAAGGTGTGTTTCTTGAAGAAATATTACATCTGTTTTGATTGAATTTAAATGTGCCAAAACTTTACCTCTTTTAATTGGTTCATTGATTCCCTTGACATTCCAACTACAAAATGTTATTCCCTGACCCCCTCTTGTCATATTAACATCTTGCATATTATTTCTAAGGTGGTCTATAGCCGAGCAGAAAGTACAACACAGAGAACCTGACCCTACTCCCGAACCTCGAATAGATGAATTTAAAATCATATACGTCGCTCTTCCGAACACATCTCCTTGTATTAGTCTTATTTTTCCATTCAAACATTAAATTATAAAAATATTTAAAGTGAAAAAGGTGATAGAGTTGATTAGTATAGGGTGAAAGAAAAAGAACTACATCTACAATTAGTGTAGTTAGTGATAGCCACACTAACGTGGCTAGAATTCTAAAGACTTCCGTAGCCTTTGTAAGAAAAAAAAAATTCCCAGCTCCGTGCCCGAAGAAGAAAAAAGATTATTTCTAACATTCAAATAACTTCTTGGGAGTAACAAACCTATTTACATACCCATACGTACACACACACAATATACATATATATATATATATATATATATATATATACCCATATGTATACATACATAAGCACGTAACCCTGCAAAACAACAAAAATTCACAACGTTATTATTCTCTACCTATCCTATTAATTTTTTCACTAAATCTATAAATCTAATTTTAAATTGAAAAATAAAGAGAAAAACCGTCAAACTTTATTATGACGTAGGCTAAATTACTTCTTACATATCTTCCTTTATAATATAAGTATGTAATTCATTTCTACCTTAATCGAAGACTATTAATTATTAATCATTGTTATCAATCATATCCCGTATTAAATTTTTATAAGAAATATTAATGTTAATAATTTTAGTGGTAATATGGATTTTAATAAGTATTAGTTATTATCTATATAGTTAGATATGAATATACAAATAATAATGATGATTAGTAAACACAAAAAAAAAAAAAAAAGAATTTTTTTTTTAAAAGAAAACAAATTTTTATATGTAAAATAATAAAAAATAAAATAAAATTACGAAGATCACGGTTTTGTCCAATATCCTCCGTCCATTTCGGTTTCCGAATGTCCTTAAAGCTCTTAAAAGAACTTTAAAGGTCCTTTTAAATCTGGTAGTCCTGTTGGTCCTTGACTCCTAGGGAGTAATGTAAATCCTTCAGTCTATGGTCGTGTTACCAACTTCTTTGGCGTATTGCAGTGCTTTTTCGTGGTCTGTAAAAAAGTGTTCCTTGGACTTGTAAGAGACTCTTAGTCTTGCGGGATAAAGCAAGCCGTATCTCAAATCAGGTACATTCTTCAGTATTCTTTTTGTCTCAATGAACAGCGCTCTTTTCTTGAAGACTTCTGCCGGATAATCTCGGTAGATACTGAATCTCACACCTTCAAAATGGAGTTGACCGCCTTGAACAGTTTTCTTCATTATATCGTCAAATTCTTGATCCATTTGCACCTTTACAATAATTTGTCTTGGATGGGCATCGTCTTGAGTACGTCGTCGCTGCGCTCTATGAGCTCGACCGAGTGAGGGTTTGTAATCCAATTTTAAGGCTTTTTGTAATAGATTTGCCACGAAATCCCGAGTGCCCATTTCCCTCTCACTTCCTTCTTTCACCCCTACAATTCTTAAATTTTTACGTCTTTGCCGTCCCTCCAAATCGATACATTTATCACTTAATTTGATCACCATATCTGTAAGGCGTTGATTTTCAGTAAGAAGTCGACTTACAGTTTCCTCGCTTGTCGCCGCACATTTTTCAAGTTCGGTTATCGCTGTTCTATGTTGATCAAGTATGTGATGGATGGGGTCCAGCTCCGTTTTAACCTTCGTTTCCACCGAATCGAGCCTGGCTTCCAGCACTTCCATCTGATCCTTGACCTCTTCCTCCCTCGTCCTCTTCCAGATTTCCAGCATTTGTTGAACGGTAGAATGCATTTCTGTTTTAAAATCTACCTTAAAAGAGTCGAGTTGCTCTCCAAAGATTCTCATTTCGGCAGCGAGAAAGGCTTTAAGGTCCTCCATTTCCGACTTTTTCTGTTTTGTCATTTTCTTCGGAGGGTCTTCCTGGGTTTCCTGGGTTTCCTGGGGCGTCTTTGTAACTGAGGCCGAGGCCTCTGTAGGGCCTTCCTCTTCCATCTGCGTTCTACCTTTAGCGGCTTTTTTTTGTGTCACACGGGTGGGGGTACGTTGTAGTGACATACCGTGAAGTAGCGCGCTTGTTGACGTCCCGCAGGCAGCCGTTCAGATCGAGATCGCTGCAGGTAAGACCCGATTTCTCCCGTTTTTAATTTTCTTCGGCACGGAGCTAGTTGGCGCTGGACTCAAGCCTCCATAGCGCCACCGGAAGTCCTACTGGGTTATTATAATGATCTTTTGTATATTTTTTCAAATAGTCGCATATTTGAAAATATTTAAAATATTGATTATTTCCGAGTTTATATTTTATTTGTAATTGTTGAAATGAAAGTAATTTTCCAGTTTCAAACAAGTCACCAAGCGTTTTAATTCCTAGTCTATCCCAATGTGTAAAAGCTTTATCTATAATAGAGGGATTAAACGAAGGGTTATTAACTATAGGTAATAAAAGTGATAAATTTCTTAATTTTAAATTTTGTTTTATTTGTTTCCAAATTCGGATTGTACTATGAATAATTGGGTTCTTATTATAATTTATGTTATTCAATTTCATTGGAGAAAGGAGGATCGCTCCAATGTTTCCAGAGGAGCAATCCTCTTTCTCCATTACAATCCAGTCTACTTGCTGGGCGGAGTTATCCATCAGTTGAATCATATTTTTAATATTTACTGACCAATAATAATACATAAAGTTAGGTATTGCTAAACCCCCTAATACTTTAGGTTTATTCAGATGAGTTTTTTGTATTCTATGTGATTTATAGTCCCATATAAAATTAGTGATATCTGAGTCGAGTTTTTTATAAAACTTCTTTGGTAAGTATATAGGAATCGATTGAAATAGGTATAAAATTTGTGATAGAAAGATCATTTTTATTGCGTTTATGCGGCCTATTAAAGACATCGGGAGCGTTTTCCAGAATTTAATTAGTGTGTTTAATTTATTAAGTAGGGGGTCAAAATTTGCCCTAAACATACCTTGATATGTTCTGGTAATTTCGATTCCCAAGTATTTAAATTTTTCTGTAGCTATTTTAAAAGGGAATTTTAAAAGATGTGTTGAATCTTTCGGTTTTATTGACATAATTTCACTTTTATTCCAATTTATTCTATATCCAGAAAAAGATCCAAAGTCTTCAATTAAATTTAATATATTTGGTATAGTGATTTGAGGTTTTGTAATGTACAGTAATATATCATCTGCGTATAAAGATATTTTATTATATGAGTCTTTAGTATATCCATGGATATCAGGGTGTATTCTAATTTTTTCTGCTAGCGGTTCAATAATGAGAGCAAACAGCTGTGGTGATAATGAGCATCCTTGTCTATTTCCCCTTGATAGTTGGAATTTCGAGGATAATATGTTATTAGTTAGTATTCTAGCTGTAGGTTTGTTATATAGTAACTTGATCCATAGAATAAAATTCTCCCCCAGTTGAAATTTTTGTAATACTTTGTCCATATAATTCCATTCTACTTGATCAAATGCTTTTTCAGCATCCAGCGAAATAATTGATAATTCTTGATCTTCAGATTTGTGTGAGTGCATTATGTTGAGTAGACGTCTCATATTGTTAGATGAGTATCTCTTAGGGATAAACCCCGTCTGATCTGGGTTTATTAATTTACTAATGTATTTACTTAATCTTCTAGCTAATGTTTTCGCTAATATTTTTTGATCTGTGTTTAACAATGCTATAGCTCTATATGAACCAGGTTCTTCTAAATCTTTGTTTTTCTTAGGTATTAGTGTAATCGTTGATTCCGCTAATGTATCAGGTAGTATTCGTTTTTTATAAGCATATTGGTACATTTTTTGTAATCTTGGTATTATTTTATCATAAAAGCTTTTATAAAATTCATTAGTAAATCCATCAGGGCCTGGTGTTTTTCCATTCTTTAGTGAGTTTATTGTATCTTCTAATTCCTTAATTGAGATTTGTGCACCCAATTCCTCTTGTTCCTTCGGCTCTAACTTTGGAAGATTACAGTTATCCAAAAACTTTGTGATATTATTGGAATCACTTGTCGTTTTAGATGTATACAAATTCTCATAAAATTGCGCAAATCTTTTATTAATATCCTTCGGTGTTGTTAATAATTCCCCTTTATCTGATTTGATCTTTGGTATAGTATGTTCCTTTTCTCATTTTTTTAGCTGGCGAGCCAAAAGTTTATGCGGTTTATCCCCAAATTCAAAGTGCTCTTGTTTTGTAATTTGAAAAAGTCTTATAAGTTTGGCAGATAATAATTTATTTAATTTAAATTTCAAAATTATTATTTTATTATGTTTATCTATTGATGGATCTTTAGCATTATCTATATCCATTTGTCTAATAAGTTCTTCTAACTGTCTTTGTCCATTCTTATTATTTTTATTTTGAAAAGCTTGATATGAAATTATAATACCCCTAATGTATGCTTTAAAAGATTCCCATAATACAGTAGATGATATATCTGGAGTTTAATTTATTTGAAAAAAGACCTCCATTTGTTCTTTTAAATATATACTCGCTTGTGGATCTTTTAGAATTTGAGAATTAAATCTCCAAAATGATTTATTCTTAAACATTCCTTCCAGTTTTAAAAAGAAAGTTAGTGGAGAATGGTCTGAAATCGAATTTGTGTGGTATATTGCGTTAGATGTTTGGGGGATTAATTTTGTATCCAGCAGAAAGTAGTCTATACGTGAGTATGTCTTATGTACCATTGAATAAAACGAGTATTCCCTGCCAGTTGGATTAACAATTCTCCAAACATCTGCTATATTAGTATTGTTTATATAGGTATTGAGAAGTTCCCCGGTTTTCGATTTCATATTCCCTCTCTGTTTTTGGCTTGATTTATCTAAGTACGGATCTAAAACACAGTTAAAGTCTCCTCCTATTATAACATTTTGATAGTTAGACTCTGCAATTATGTTGAAAATTTTATTGAAAAAGTGGGGGTTATCAAAGTTAGGGGCATATATATTTACCAAGGTAAGTGGAGTATCATGGATTTCTCCATTAACTATTAGGTATCTCCCTTCTATATCTGTTATGATATTCTTTGCTTTAAATGGTATACCTTTTCTTATAATGATTGATGTGCCTCTAGATTTTGAAGTAAATGAAGAATGGTATGTTTGACCTATCCATTTCGCCCTCAACCTAACTTGATCCTGAGATTTTAAGTGTGTTTCTTGTAGGAAGGTAATGTCGGAGTTGTACAGTTTCAGCTGAGCTAGTATCTTACCCCTTTTAATAGGTTCGTTAATACCTCTTATATTCCAACTACAAAATGAGATTCCTCCTAGGTTCTTTTGTTTGGTGTCATGCATTTTGAATAATTATAGTACCTTTAAATCTTGTGGTGCATCCATATCCCAGGTCTTTGGGTATTGGGGGAACTTTTGAGTTTTTAAGTTTTGTTGGTATGTCCATTTTACGCTTATCACTAAACACAAAACACAAACATGTGATTTTATGTGATAAAAAAAAAACTAAAAAAGTGAAAATACAGTGTCTGATATAGTCGGCACTGTACATAGAAATACATAGAAATACATAGAAAATAGGTGCAGGAGTAGGCCATTCGGCCCTTCGAGCCTGCACCGCCATTCAATATGATCATGGCTGATCATCCAACTCAGTATCCCGTACCTGCCTTCTCTCCATACCCCCTGATCCCTTTAGCCACAAGGGCCACATCTAAATCCCTCTTAGCGAGAAGCGAGTGTCCCACCTGTAGGTGGGAAAAAACCTTGTTTTGACTTCCATTGCGTTGTTACACAAATAGCTCCGCTCTCTTAGTTAATCATAACATATTAAAATATTAAAACGGGGCCTCACATTCAGATATATAATACAATTTTACCCTGTATATTTCATTATAACATATATATATATCGGAATTTTAAGTACTAATTATTAAACCGATACTTTTGACTTCAATAAGAATCAACTGTTGGTTGAAGGGGTTACCGAGACGTTCCCCTGGGCCTAAGCCAGGTGCTCGTTTCTCATCCCCTCCTCCCACTTATAGATAAGGTTTCAATTTATTAAAAATTCATATTAGTATGTTAGTTCATTATTTTTTATTTTTGTTTTTGTTAGTATTCTAATCTAACATGCATAACTTATTAAGTTGTTAATAGGATAAGTTCTTACAATTGGTTATAATATTATAATCTAATAAGCAAGTAAATGCTTCTGGTATATACCATTCCCATCTGTTCAGCTGTTTACTCATTTTGAACAGAAAGTGTCCTTGATTCAACATTCCAAAGATAACAGTCTAACTATCCCCAGACAAAGCATTGCTTAGAATGGTTCAGGTTTTGGAAGAAGGCTCCAATACCAACTATAAATATGTGGATTTCAAATATGTTTGAAACATTACACCTAGAAGAGATAAGACTCCTCCTAGCAGGTAAACCAGATCATTTCCACCTGACGTGGTCTGTATTTATAGAATTATTACAAACATAAGGTGCAAAAGTACTTAAAAAAAAAAAAAATTGAGGTCAGGTAAGGGGGGATGATAGTTGAAGAGTTGGTATGTCCATTTTGCGTAATGCTCATAAAAATATTTGTTTCTCTCTTTTTCCTCTTTCTCTCTTTCTTTTTTTCCTAGGGTCTATTTCTTAACTCTTTTTCTTTTGTTTTTAATTTTGCTCTTATAGGGTCTTTGTCCTTTTTTGTTGTCACATTTCCTACACTTCCACTTTTTCCTTCACTTTCTTCTTTCTTTCAATCTTTTCCTTTTCTAGTGTAAAAAATAAATGGAGTACATTAATTGTAAGAAGATATAAATGACAAGTACTAATGTATGTGGTTGTAATGTAATGTACTTCTAATAAAATACAAATTAAAAAAAAAAAAAAAAAAGAATGGTTCAGATCTGCCAAACCCCCCTTTGATTTCTATTTTTCAACGATAGTTTGGGCATATTTAAACGCGTCTTCAGGCTTAACAAATGACTTTTCAAAACCCTTAAAGGAAATACGCATTTTCGCAGGGTAAAAAATCCCATATCTGATCCCTTCTTTCCCTCTTAAAAGATCCTTAACCTTCTCGAATTTGTTTCTTTGTTGCACAATTTCATACGGGTAGTCCCTGAATATCTTAATAGTGTCATTGTCCAGCCGCAGTTGCACACCGTATTTGATTTTGCTCATAACATCTTCCAGTTCTAAAATATCCCGAAATTTCACAATAATATGTCGTGGGTAAGTTTTTCCCGCACCAGATCTTTGTTTAAATCTTGGGACACGATGAGCCACTTCGATTTTCGGTTCTTTGGAAAGATTCAGCAGTTGTTTAAGCAAGCCCATGGCAAACTCACGCACATCCTCCCCCTCGGCTCCCTCTGAGACTCCAAGAATTCTCAAATTCTGACGTCTAGAGCGAGCTTCCAGGTCCAGGCATTTTTCTGAAACTTTACTGAGTTGAGTCACCATCTGTAGTGAAGTTTGTTCATTTTCTCGCCTCATTTGCTCATGTTCTTCCCTCATTTTCGCCATGTCTTCAACCACTCGAGCCGTGTTTTTCTCCAATTCCGTAATTGTGCGCATACTTGCAGCTACTGTTTCAAGCACAACCGTGAACTTGTCCGTAGTAGTTTCATCCATCTTGTCCATTCTCTCTGATAGTCCATCTTTCACCTCATCAATTCGTTTATTCATAATGTCCAGTGAATCAATCATATTCTTCTGATTACCAGCATTTAAATCCCTCATCATCTTCTCCATTCCTTCCATCATTTTTGCCATATTTTCCTTCATATCTTCCTTCATATTTTCCATCATAATTTTATTTTCGTCCAAAATCTCATCTTTCATATTTTTCACTGATTTCTTCGTCATCAAACTCTTTCTTAGATCTTGTATCCATTTCTGCAGCCACTTCAGAGACTTCAGAGGTAACCTGCTTCAGGCTTCTTCTGGTCTCGCAGCAGCTTTTTCACTGATCTCTGAGGGCTCACAGCTGGAGGCAGTTTACTGATTTAAAAGGCTTTAAACCACCGTTTAAAACATCGCGCTTAATGATGACGTCATCAGCGCGGCGACCAGAAGCTCCGGTAAGGTTTTTAAAAACAATCCCGATTTCAGGAGGTGAGGTGAGCTAGGTGCACGTCTGTTAGTCCAACATGGCGCCACCGGAAGTCAGTCCCGCCATCCCGGGAATTAACCTGGTGAACCTACGCTGCACTCCCTGAATAGCAAGAATGTCCTTCCTCAAATTAGGGGACCAAAACTGCACACAATACTCCAGGTGTGGTCTCACTAGGGCCCTGTACAACTGCAGAAGGACCTCTTTGCTCCTGAACTGAAATCTTCCTACTATGAAGGCCTTGAAGATCAGCCATGATGAATGGAGGATTGGACTCGATGGGCCGAATGACCTAATGCTACAATAACTTGTGACTCCATGAAATGTAAAAAAGCCACTGACTGTCAATTTATCTGTTTATTTCAGGGTTATAGAACGTGTGTGCATTGGACAGTCTGCCATTTTCATCAGCAACTCTCATGTTCCCACCGTCACAGTCCACAACGGTTCCCATTCCTATTTCTGCATCATCGTTACCGACCGTAAGTTTCGTTTAGTTGAGAGGTACTGTGCAGAAACAGGCCCTTCGGCCCACCGAGTCCATGCCAACCAGCGATCGCCCGTTCACACACTAGTTTAGTTTAGAGATACAGTGCGGTGAACAGGCC
Source organism: Malacoraja senta (assembly GCA_038087875.1). Classification (NCBI taxonomy): domain Eukaryota; kingdom Metazoa; phylum Chordata; class Chondrichthyes; order Rajiformes; family Rajidae; genus Malacoraja; species Malacoraja senta. Next base: position 278,314 of record JAXLNO010000462.1, on the reverse strand, counting down.
CTTCAGCCCACCGAGTCCGTGCCGACCAGCGATCGCCCGTTCACTAGTTTAGTTTAGAGATACAGCGCAGGGCTCTTGCTTAACTTTTTTTCCCTGTTGCCAGCCGGGCAACCTTGGCAGCTTTTTAGGTTGCCAAATGACAGTTTAGGTGGTCATTTAAGATGGCTTGCATGACGCGTGCGATAATGTGCTCGGACGAAGTGCGTAGTTACCAGTCGGAATTATACTCAATGAAGTATTCACATATTATTTCTGCTTCAAATAAAGTCACAAACTAAACATATTCACCAATCAAGACATGATATATCCCACAATGACATGCAGCAAAATTATAAGACAGTATCTCAACTCAACATTGCAATTAATGCAATTTCTATTAGTTCTTTCCACTTCCAAACAACAATGTGGTTGGATTATTCAGTGTATGATCAACCTGTGTCAGTAAATCCTGGACTATGGTAACATATATGCATACGTATAGTTGTGAATGTTGCTCATTAAATAACTACAGTACTGATACTCCATATTAAGAGCATTGATTTGCCGTTAAAATGAATTCTGTAATTCTGTCAACGGCAGCAGTGACAATCGAACAATGCGGTTTTAATGTTTCTCGTGTTCACAATTTAATTAATTGTATTTGTTGTATTGTTTGTATTGCATATTTTAATGACCACACAGCCAGGCTGGTGGAATTTGTTATCAGTACAGCTCGGTACAGGTTCCAACATTTCATCAACATTAAACTTATAACATAGATGTACATACAGACAGACACATTACATAATACATAAGTGCCATGCTTATTCTTATTCCTCACCGTACAGAGTTTAAAATGTTAATTGCAGTGGGAATGAAACTGTTTTTGAGGCGGCTTGTTTTGGAGGCAATTGACCTGTAACGCCTCCCAGAGGGCAGTAGCTGAAAGGCATAGTGTGCAGGGTGGGTAGGATCAGAGATGATCTTGCGGGCTCTGTGCAGTGACCGTTTGTGATAAAGTGATTCAAGGGATGGTAGGGGTAAGCCAATAATTTTTGATGCTCTTGATGATGCGCTGTAATTTCTTCCGGGAGAGTGAGTCGAGACTGCCGAACCAGACTGTGATGGATGAAGTGAGGATGCTTTCAATGATGGCTGTTTAGAAGCGGAGCATGAGATGAGATCTTACTCTGAACTTCCTTAGCTGTCGGAGATGGAAAAGTCTTTGCTGGGCTTTCCCATAAATGTGGTCTGCGTTTGTCCGCCATTTGAGGTTGTTGCTGATGTGGGTTCCAAGGAGTTTGAATGTGTCAGTGATGGAGATGGATTCATCATTAATGAGCACAGGAGTTTTGGGGGATGGCTGGCGCCTTGGGTCGATGATAAGTTCTTTTGTTTTTGATGAATTGAGTAAGAGGTCATGGTCTGTGCACCAGGTCACTGCTTGGTTGACCTGTGCACGGTATTCAGTTTCTTGGTTGTTGGTGATGAATCCTATGATGGTTGAGTCGTCCGCGTACTTGTACAGGTTGACGGAGCTGTGGTGGGATGTGGGCTGGTTTGTGTAAAGGGAAAATAGCCAGGGTGAGAGAACACAGCCTGTGTTATTCTTGATCCTCACCCTTTGTTGCCTGTTCCGGAGAAAGCTGTGAATCCAGTGGCAAATGCATGGATCAATGTTCATGTCCAGTAATTTATTGAACAATTTAGCCGAGTTTATTGTATTGAATGCAGAGCTGAAATCCATGAACAGGATGCGGGCCCATATGTGTTTGCGGACTCCAGGTGGTTCAGAATGTGATAAGTTGCTAAGTTGACATCTTTATGGATTAAAACAAATAATAACATTGGGAATTAAAACACATTTGATTGCATTCCGTTATCAAACATAGTCAATGTTCGCTCTGAAGACATTTCCAGCAAAATAGGGTCAGGGAGGGGTGTGTGTGTGAATCAGTGCGGGGTGGATAGATGGCAGGGGTGGGGGGGTTAGAAGGCAGTCAGCGCAGAATGGATGGATTGAGGCAGGTGAATTAGTACGTGTTGGTTGGAGTAGGTAAAATTGTGAGGGGAGAGCACAGGGGATGTCAGTGGTGTTGAATGGGGGGGGGGTTCAGTACGGGATGGATGGGGGTAGACAAAAGTGCTGGAGAAACTCAGCGGGTGAGGCAGCATCTATGGAGCGAAGGAAATAGGCAACGATTCGGGTCGAGACCCTTCTTCAGACTGTTCCCCCCATTCTTCTTGAATGGGAGGATCAGTACAGGATGGATGGTGGGCGGGAGATCAGCGCAGGATGAATGGGGGGGTCAGTACAGTGTGGATCGGAGGGTGTGCAGGATGAATGGGGGATCACTACAGGATGAATGAGGGGAAGGGGGGAAGGTGCAGGGTAAATGGAGGGTGGGTCAGTACGGGATGAATGCGTGGATTAGTACAGGATGGATGGGGGATCAGTACAGGATGGATGGAGGAGAAGTGCAGGATGGATGGGAAAGGGGTAAGTACAGGGATAATTGAGGAACCAGTGTAGGATGGATGGGGGTTGGCAGGAGAATCAATGCGAGTTGGATAGGGTGATCAGCACAGGATGAATAGATGGGGGGGGGTAGATGTGGAGAAGAGCACGGGATGTCAGTGAGGACTGAATAGAGGCGGGAATGGCGATCAGGGCGGGATGGAATGGAGGGGTCCCAGGATAAGGGGGTGGAGGGGGCGTACAAGAGAGAGAGGGAGAGGGAGAGAGAGGGAGCGAAGTGGGGAGGAAGGAAGGTCAGCGCTCCTCGGACAACATTACCCCGCTGCCTTGGCCGTTGGGAACTCCTCGCCACCGCCTCCCTCCTCCGCCAGCCAACAGCAAGGTGCGGGGCCAGGCGGTGCAGCTCAGAGATCCTATAGGTATAAGATCTTTGGTGCAGCTGCTTCAGACGAGTCGGAAAGACGGGCCCCAAACAGCGGCAGCAGCGGCCGCGACAGCGGCTCCATCTCCTCCACCTCCCGCCCCCCCGCCCGCCCTGATAAGGGCCTCTGCTTGTAAATCCGGTAACGGCGCAAAACAAACCCTCCCGCACGCCGAGGCCTTCCCCTCCCTCCCTCCTCCCGGCCTCGGCATGCGGGAGGGTTTGTTTTGAAAGCGGTTATCGCCGTTAGCGGGTTTACAAGCAGCAGCCCTTATCAGGGCGGGCGGGGGGCTGGAGGAGGAGGAGATGGAGCCGCTGTTGCCGCTGTTCGGGGCCTATCATTCGTTCCGACCCTTCCTCACCCCGCACCTAGTATCTTTGCCCCGCACAGCCGCCGCCGACACGAAACGTCGCGTTCCTTCTCTCCAGAGATGCTGCCTGACCCGCGGAGTTACTCCAGTTTTTTGTGTCTATCTTCGGTACAAACCAGTATCTGGTTGCCAAGCCGGGCAAAATGACTCGGTGTTTAGGTTGCCCGGCGGCGCTTTGAGTGGTCAGTGCACCCGGGCAACCTCTAATTTCGAGCCCTGCAGCGCGGAAACAGTCCCTTCGGCCCACCGAGTCCGTGCCGACCAGCGATCCCCGCACACTAACACTATCCTACTCACACTAGGGACAATTTACAATTTATACCAAGCCAATTAACCTACAAACCTGTGTGGGAGGAAACCAGAGCACTCCGAGAAAACCCACGCGGGTCACGGGGAGAACGTGCAAACTCCCTACAGGCAGCACCCATAGTCAGGTTGGAAGCCGGGTCTCTGGCGGGTTTTTATCACGTACCCCGAGGTACAGTGAAAAGCTTTTTTGTTGCGTGCTATCCAGTCAGCGGAACGACTACACATTCTCTCCCCTCCCTTTCACTCTTGTATATAAGGGCCTGTTCCTGTGTCGCTCGCTCTAACCAGAACTCTGTTTAACTCTCTCTAACTCCCTAATCCAGAAAGTGTTCTGGTAAACCACTGCACCCTCCCTGTGGATTGGAGGATAGCTAATGTTATCCCACTTTTCAAGAAAGGAGCGAGAGAGAAAACGGGGAATTACAGACCAGTTAGCCTGACTTCGGTGCTGGGAAAGATGCTGGAGTCAATTATTAATGAGGTAATAATGGGGCATTTGGATAGCAGCAAAAGGTTTAGTCCAAGTCAGCATGGATTTATGAAAAGAAAATCATGCTTGTCTAATCTTCTGGAATTTTTTGAGGATGTGACAAGTAAAATGGATGAAGGGGTGCCAGTGGATGTAGTGTATCTAGACTTTCAGAAAGCCTTTGATAAGGTCCCGCACGGGAGACTGGTGACTAAAATTAGAGCTCATGGTATTGGGGGTAGGTTGTTGACATGGATAGAAAATTGGTTGGCAGACCGGAAGCAAAGAGTAGGAGTGAACGGGTCCTTTTCAGAATGGCAGGCAGTGGCGAGTGGAGTGCCGCAAGGCTCGGTGTTGGGGCCGCAACTGTTTACCATATATATTAATGATTTGGAAGAGGGAATTAGGAGCAGGTTTGTGGATGACACAAAGCTGGGTGGCAGTGTGAGCTGTAAAGAGGATGTTAGTAGGTTGCAGGGTGACCTGGACAGGTTGAGTGAGTGGGCCGATGCGTGGCAGATGCAGTATAATATAGATAAATGTGAGGTTATCCACTTTGGTGGCAAAAACAAGGGGCAGATTATTATATCAATGGGGTTAGGTTAGGTAAGGGGGTGGTGCAGCGAGACCTGGGCGTCCTTGTACACCGGTCACTGAAAGTTGGCGTGCAGGTACAGCAGGCAGTGAAGAAAGCTAATGGAATGTTGGGCTTCATAACAAGAGGATTTCAGTATAGGAGAGGTAGAAGGACATCCTTGTGATTGTGGCAGTGCAGCGTAGGTTCATGAGATTGATCCCCGGGATGGCGGGACTGTCATATGAGGAAATATTGAAAAGACTAGGCTTGTATTCACTGGAGTTTAGAGGGGGATCTTATAGAAACATATAAAATTATAAAAGGACTGGACAAGCTAGATGCAGTAAAATGTTCCCAATGTTGGGCGAGTCCAGAACCAGGGGGCCACAGTCTTAGAATAAAGGGGAGGCCATTTAAGACTGAGGTGAGAAAAAACGTTTTCACCAGAGAGTTGAGAATTTGTGGAATTCCCTGCCACAGAGGGGAGTGGAGGCCAAATCACTGAATGGATTTAAGAGAGAGTTAGATAGAGCTCTAGGAGCTAGTGGAATCAAGGGATATGGGGAGAAGGCAGGCACGGGTTATTGATTGGGGACGATCAGCCATGATCACAGTGAATGGTGGTGCTGGCTCGAAGGACCGCATGGCCTTCTCCTTCTCCTGCACCTATTTTCTATTTTCTCTCTCCCCCCTCTCCAAAACGATAGCCCTCTGATTAAAGACATTTCCCCTCTTCTCCTTCATTTATTTGAGAGGCTGTGACCTCTGGTCTTAGACTGTCCCAGCCTCAACTACCTCCTCCGGCAGCTCGTTCCATGTACCCCTCTGTGGAAATTTCAACTGAAATATCTCCTGACCAACTTTGTGATGTATATGTTCGACTGTAGAAGTAAAACCTGGATAAATCCAACGTATAGTTGTGAATGTTGCTCATTAAATAACTACAGTACTGATACTCCATATTAAGAGCATTGATTTGCCGTTAAAATGAATTCTGTAACAACGTGTCAACGGTGGCAGTGACAATCGAACACTGCGACTTTAATGTTTCACGTGTTCACAATTTAATGAATCCATCTTTATGGATTAAAACAAATAATAAACATTGGGAATTAAAACACATTTGATTACATTCCGTTATCAAACATAGTCAATGTACGCTCTGAAGACATTCCCAGCACAATAGGGGCCGGGTGGATAGATGGCGGGGGGGGGGGTTGAGAAGGCAATCGGTGCGGAATGGAAGGATTGAGGCAGGTGAATTAGTACGTGCTGGTTGGAGTATGTAAAATTGTGAGGGGAGAGCACGGGGGATGTCAGTGGTGTTGAATGGGGGGATCAGTATGGGATGGATGGGGGGTTCAGTACGGGATGGATGGGGATGATCAGTATAGGATGAATGGGGGGGATCAGCACAGGATGGATGGGGGGATCAGTACAGGATGAATGGGGGGAGTTCAGTACAGTATGAATGGGGGTAGACGAAAATGCTGGAGAAACTCAGCGGGTGAGGCAGCATCTATGGAGCAAAGGAAATAGGCAACGTTTCGGGTCGAGACCCTTCTTCAGACTGTTCCCCCAATTCTTCTTGAATGGGGGGGATCAGTACAGGATGGGATGGGGGGGGGTGTCAGTACAGTGTGGATCGGAGGATCACTACAGGATGAATGAAGGGATCGGTACAGGATGAATGAGGGGATCGCTGCAGGATAAATGGAGGGTGGGTCAGTACAGGATGAATGGGCGGAGCAGTGCAGGATGGATGGGAAGGGGGGTGAGTACAGGATGAATTGGGGGACCAGTGTAGGATGGATGGGGGGTGGCAGGAGAATCAATGTAAGGTGGATAGGGAGATCAGTGCAGGATGAATAGATGGGGGGGGGTAGATGGGGAGGGGAGCACAGGTGATATCATTGAGGACTGAATAGAGGCGGGAATGGGGATCTGTGGGACGGAGAGGAGGGGTCCCAGGATAAGGGGGGTGGAGGGGGGAGAGAGAGAGGGGGGCGAAGTGGGGAGGAAGGAAGGTCAGCACTCCTCAGACAACATCACCCACTGCCTTGTTTTCCCTGTCCACCGATTGGGATCTCCTCGCCACCGCCTCCCCTCCTCCGCCAGCCAATAGCAAGGTGCGGGACCTCCCCCCTCCCTCCCTCCTCCCGGCCTCGGCGTGCGGGAGGGTTTATTTTGAAAGCGCCGTTAGCAGAGTGGCAGGCAGCGGCCACTATCAGGCCGGGTGGGGTGCGGGAGGAGGAGGAGATGGAGCCGCTGCCGCTGTGCGGGGCCCGTCATTCGCTCTGACCCTTCCTCACCACGCACCTAGTATCTTTGCCCCGCACTACAGCCGTCGCCGACACGAAACGTTACGTTCCTTTTCTCCAGAGATGCTGCCTGACCCGCTGAGTTACTCCAGTTTTTTGTGTCTATCTTCGGTATAAACCAGTATATGCAGTGCCAAGCCGGGCAAAATGACTCGGCGTTTAGGTTGCCCGGCGGCACTTTGGGTGGTCATTGGCACGCGGGCAACCGCTAATTTCGAGCCCTGAGTGGGAATGATGGAAACAGCGCTTATCAATTATTTTTTTTAAATCTGGTGCATACAACAGTATCTTCATGCTGTTCACAACACGTACATCTAATCTGAATGTCCGGTAATGTGGCGTTTTGACACCTTTAAACATATTACCAAAAGAACATTTGCTGCAGTTATGTCCTTTGGCCATCTCTTGTCAGTTAGTGTAATGTTTAACCAGTCAGATGGGTATAGTCGGTTTTAACAGCTATTATCATAAAATGCCTTTAGAAATTTCCTTTTAACCTGTATATTTTGTTGTGGATAAATTATGTGGGAAGCGAGAGTGTTTCTGTACCAATAGCAATAATGACCCATGCTATAGCCATGTCATGATAATTTTTGGTCCTTCACAGAAAACATGCTTGCATCAATCTGTAGTGTGCATGGTTAAGCATATATGTTACCATGGTCCAGGATTTATTGACACAGGTTGATCATACGCTGAATAATCCAACCACATTTTTGTTTGGAAGTGGAAAGAACTAATAGAAATTGCATTCATTGCAATGTGTAAAAGTTGAGATACTGTATTATAATTTTGCTGCATGTCATTGTGGGATATATCATGTCTTGATTGGTGAATATGTTTAGTTTGTGACTTTATTTGAAGCAGAAATAATATGTGAATGCTTCATTGAGTATAATTCCGACTGGTAACTACGCACTTCGTCCGAGCACATTATCGCACGCGTCATGCAAGCCGTCTTAAATGACCACTAAACTGTCATTTGGCAACTTAAAAAGCTGCCAAGGTTGCCCGGCTGGCAACAGGGAAAACATTTAAGTGAGAGCCCTGTAATATAACAAAACAATAGACAACAGGTGCAGGAGGAGGCCATTCAGCCCTTCGAGCCAGCACCGCCATTCAATATGATCATGGCTAATCATCCCCAATCAGTACCCTGTTCCTGCCTTCTCACCATATCCCCTTGATTCCATTAGCCCTAAGAGCTAAATCTAACTCTCTCTTGAAAACATCCAGTGAATCGGCCTCCACTGCCTTTTGTGGCAGAGAATCCCACAGATTCACAACTCTCTGGGTGGAAAGGTTTCTCCTCATCTCAGTCTTAAATGGCCACAGATTCACAACTCTCTGGGTGGAAAAGTTTCTCCTCATCTCCGTTCTAAATGGCCACAGATACACAACTCTCTGGGTGGAAAAGTTTCTCCTCATCTCCGTTCTAAATGGCCACAGATTCACAACTCTCTGGGTGGAAAAGTTTCTCCTCATCTCCGTTCTAAATGGCTTACACCTTATTCTTAAACTGTGGCCCCTGGTTCTGGACTTTTATAAAAGTCATTTACCCTCCACCTCAAGTCTGAAGAAGGGTCTCGACCCGAAACGTTGCCTATTTCCTTCGCTCCATAGAGGCTGCCTCACTCACCCGCTGAATTTCTCCAGCAATTGTGTCTACTCCCCACCTTAATATCTCTGTGAATGTTCAGGGGTGAGAGTGTTTGCTACCGTGATCAATCGTAGATCTTAACCCTCTCTCCCTCCCTCTCTCCATCCTTCCTTCCCTCTCCTCCCTCCCTCCCTCCCTCCATCTCTCCCTTTCTCCCTCCATCCCTCTCTCCCTCCCTACCTCCGTCTCTTCCAGCTCGGACAACAAATGGTCACCTATTTTGTGAACACATCCAGTGCTATCTTTGCCCGTGGCCCTGACGGGAGGAGTGTACAGACGGGAACCCTGCAGGTATCAACGGGGAGCACCTGCAGGTATCGCAGGGAGCACCTCTCTCCATCTCTCCCTCCCCCCTCCTCTCTCTATCCCTCCCTTCCAGTATCCCTCTCTCCCTCTCCCTCGCTTTCTCCCGTCTCCCATCTTTGCTACGTCCTTCCCTCCCTACTGCTCCCCCCTCTCTCTATCTCTCTCTCCCTCTCTCTCCCTCTCTCTCCCTCTCTCTCTCTCTCTCTCTCTCTCTCTCTCTCTCTCTCGTTTCTTGCTTCTCTCCCTTTCCCTCCCTCTCACACCAGTGTGGGGGCGGTGGGAAGGGGTGGGTGGTGTTGGAGAAGAGAGTGGGAGAGGAGGGGAGGAAAGATGGGGGGGAGGGGGAGAAACTTGTTTATGTTTGTTCCCGTGTTTGACAGGCGAAGTCTAACAGTGTGTCTAACTTTGTTTTGTGAGTGTGTCTCTCTCCTCCCTCCCCCTCTCCCTATCACTCCCTCTCCCCTCCCTCTCTCTGCCTCTCCCCCTCCCTCTCTCCCCTCCCTCTCTCTCCCCCTCTCTATCACTCTCCCCCTCCCTCTCTCCCCCTCCTCGCACTCTGTCCCTCCCTCTCCCTCCCTCTCCCTCTCTCCCTCCCTCTCCCTCCTCTCCTCGCACTCTCTCTCCCCCTCTCCCTCCCTCGCTCCCTCTCTCCGGTGAAACATTGTGACGGCAGGCTTCTTCCAGACGGCAAGTTCCCCCTGTCCCCGCCACTTCACCGATCTCCGCTCCTCCTGCACCTCGCTCAAGGCACTGAACGCAGGCACCTACTACGAGGGTTTCACCCTCCTTCAGGTGAGAGGGCAGCAGAGTTCCCCTCAAAGTGGACTCGCAGGTAGACAGGGTGGTCAACAAGACTTTGGGCACATTGGCCTTCATCAGTCAGAGTATTGAGTCGAGAAGTTGGGAGGTCACGTTGCAGTTGTACAAGACGTTGGTGAGGCCACATTTAGAGTATTGTGTTCAGTTCTGGGCACCGTGTTGCAGGAAAGATGTCGTCGAGCTGGAAAGGGCTCGGAGAAGATTTACGAGGATGTTGCTGGTACTCGAGGGGCCTGAGCTACAGGGAGAGGTTGTTAAGGGCTGGGACTTTGAAAGGCCTGGATAGAGTGGATGTGGAGAGGATGTTTCCACTAGTGGGAGAGTCTAGGACCAGAGGGCACAGCCTCAGAATTAAAGGACGTTCCTTTAGGAAGGAGATGAGGAGGAATGTCTTTAGCCAGAGGGTGGTGAATCTGTGAGATTCGTTGCCACAGACGGCGGTGGAGGCCACAAGTCAGTAGATATATTTAAGGCAGAGATAGATAGATTGTTGATTAGTGCGGGTGTCAGGGGTTATGGGGAGAAGGCAGGAGAATGGGGTGAGGAGAGAGAGATAGATTTGCCATGATTGAATGGCGGAGTCGATTCTTGCTATTGAGGGAGTGCAGCATAGGTTCACCAGGTTAATTCCCGGGATGGCGGGACTGTCATATGCTGAGAGAATGGAGCAGCTGAGCTTGTATACTCTGGAGTTTAGAAGGATGAGAGGAGATCTCATTGAAACATATAAGATTGTTAAGGGTTTGGACTCGCTAGAGGCAGGAAACATGTTCCCGATGTTGGGGGAGTCCAGAACCAGGGGCCACAGTTTTAGAATAAGGAGTAAGCCATTTAGAACGGAGATGAGGAAATACTTTTTCTCACAGAGAGTTGTGAGTCTGTGGAATTCCCTGCCTCAGAGGGCGGTGGAGGCCGGTTCTCTGGATACTTTCAAGAGAGAGCTACATTGGGCTCTTAAAAAGAGCAGAGTCAGGGGCTTTGGGGAGAAGGCAGGAACAGGGGTACTGATTGGGGATGATCAGCCATGATCACATTGAATGGTGGTGCTGGCTCGAAGGGCCAAATGGCCTCCTCCTGCACCCATTGTCTATTGACTTGATGGGCCGAATAGCCTAATTCTGCTCCTAGAACTTGTGAACTGTGGCCGTTGATAGTGTCTTAGGTTTGCAGATCACACTACAATGCATATGTAGTTGAGTTGAGTGTAGTTTATTGTCCCGTGTAGCGAGGTACTGTGAAAAGCTTTCTTGTTACGGGATCTCCAGTCAGCAGGAAGACTGGACATGGTTACAATCCAGCCGTCCACAGTGTACATTTTCACTCTCCATTTTTTGTCTTACAGACTCCGGATATATTTAACATAACTGAGGTGAGTATGTTCAGTTCTGGGCACGTGTTACAGGAAAGATGTCGTCGAGCTGGAAAGGGCGCGGAAAAGATTTACGAGGATGTTGCAGGGACTCGAGGGGCATGAGCTACAGGGAGAGGTCAGGGCAGGGCTGGGACTCTATTCCTTGGAGCGCAGAAGGATGAGGGGTGATCTTATAGAGGTGTACAAAATCCCCAGAGGAATAGATCGGGTCGACGCACAGAGTCTCTTGCCCAGAGTAGGGGAATCGAGAACCAGAAGACATGGATTCAAGGTAAGACACGCAGGCGTGGGCAAAATTGAATAGGAATCTGAGGGGCATCTTTTCCACACAGAGGGTGGTGGGTGTATGGAACGAGCTGCCGGAGGAGGTAGTTGAGGCTGGGACTATCACAACACTTCGACAGGTACATGGATAGGACAGATTTGGAGGAATGTGGGCCAAACGCAGGCAGCAGGTGGGACTAGTGTAGATGGGGCATGTGGCCGGTGTGGGCAAGTTGGGCTGAAGGGCCTGTTTCCACACGGTGTGACTGACTCTTACTCTCTGGTTCATTACAGGTAAGAATCGAACCACAGAACATCCAGTCTGTGCCGACCCCGACCCTGACAAATAACTTTTGCAACAACGTGGTTTCAGCGGTGAGTTAACCCCCGTGTGTGTTTATGTGTGTGTGTGGTGTGTGCGTGTGCGTGTGCGTGTGGTGTGTGTGGTGCGTGAGTGCTTGGGTGTGAGTGCGTGTGTGTGGTGTGTGAGTTCGTGTGCGTGTCTGACGCCTCCGTGGGAGTAGTGTGTTAGTGTTACGGGACGGTTTAGTTTACAGATACAGGGTGGAGATGTATTCTTTGCACCTCTGTCTACAAGGTGCATTTATCACTCACTTTCATCTCCTCCCCTACGATAGGTGACCTATCGGATATTGATCGTGGGGAATGTTGGGATCATCGAGGCCAATGTGTCGTTCTCCTTTGTCAATGTGTCGTTGGAAGCCACCAAGATTTGGCAAGATTTGCACATCTTTGTGACGGTAAGCTCTTGCTCTCAGGCACGGAAATCGCTATCAAAACATGCGCTTGCGCACACACACACACACACATGCGCACACACACACACGCGCATACACACACATACACACGCGAGGCTTCGAACTCTAGCAACAGCAGCTTCGTCCGCCCCAAATCGTGTGGCTTGAATCGGCACGTTCGCGGGGCCTTTCATCGGCCGGCGGGGGCTTCAACATCGGGAACCTTGATGCAGCAGTTTGATTTTAATCCACGCCGGGCGCTGAAAGGCCCCGCGAACGGGCCGGTTCAGCCCTGAAAAAGCGTCTGATAAAGTCCAGATTACAAAACATGGGTGGGGGATTGTCCCCCACCTCTCAAAGCAGGGGGGGACGTATGTCCCCCCGTCCCCTCAGGATTTCCGCCCATGCTTGCCCTGGACCTGTACAATGTAACTCAGTGGGTCAGGCAGCATCTGTGTAGAACGTGGACAGGTACAAAGTGCTGGAGTAACTCAGCGGGTCAGGCAGCATCTCTGTGGAGAACGTGGACAGGTGACGTTTCACAGAGTGCTGGAGTAACTCTCTGTCTCTCTCTCCCTCACCCTGTCTCTCTCTCTCTCTCTCTGCCTCTCTCTCTCTCTCTCTCTGTCTCTCTCTCCCCCCTCTCTCTCACTCTCTCTCTGTCTCTCTCTCCCCCCTCTCTCTCTCTCTGTCTCTCTGCCTCTCTCTCTCTCTCTGTCTCTCACTCTCTCTCTCTGTCTCTCTCTCCCCCCTCTCTCTCTCTCTGTCTCTATCTCTCTGCCTCTCTCTCTCTCTCTGTCTCACACTCTCTGTCACTCTCTCCCCCCTCTCTCCCTGTCTCTCTCCCCCACTGTCTCTCTTTCTGCCTCTCTCTCTGTCTCACTCCTTCTCTCACTGACTGTCTCTCTCCAGGCCCGTATGAAGCTTTTCAACAAGGGGGGTGGCATGACAGGATCACCCCAAATTAAATGTGAAATAATGTGCGCGCTGCGCACATCATGAGTGCGAAGCGTGAAGTCCCTCGATGCCGGGGTCCAGGGCCTGCCTAAGGGCCCTGGAAGCTCTGGGGTTTTAGATGCTCTCTGATGCATTCTGAGCCTTATTTTGGAGCATTTTTGCACCAAATTTATGACCAATATTTCAGAAATTAACAGGAATCTGAGAGGTAGGTTTTTCACACAAAGGGTGCTGGGTGTATGGAACGAGCTGCCAGAGGAGGTAGTTAAGGCTGGGACTATCCTAATGTTTAAGAGACATTTGGACACGTACATGGATAGGACAGGTTTAGATGGATATGGGCCAAACGCGTGTGAGTGGGACTAGTGTAGATGGGACATGTTGGTCGGTGTGGGCAAGTTGGGCTGAAGGGCCTGTTTTCACACTGCATGACTAAAAAGTCCTTTCCTATGTTCCTTTCCACCCATAAACATCTCCCCCTTCTCTCTCTTCCTTCTCTCTCCCCTCTTCTCTCTCTCTCTCTTCTCCTCTCTCTCCCCCTTCTCTCCCCCCCTCCCTTCTCTCTCTCCTCCGTCTCCACAGTCAGTCGGAGGGAGGGGGAAATCACTCTGGTGTGGGGGGTTAAGCCATAGGTGACTGGGCAATCTGAACCCAAGCACGAAGTTGAAAGCAGCCGAAGGTGTGCATCGCTCGGGACAGCCACCACTCTCCCACGGCTGCGGGTCAGGTGGAGCGGAGGTTTGGGACAATGTTCATGCCCTCACAGTGATGTGATGGACGTGGGGTCTATTAGATCATCCCTCATCCTCCTGTGCTCCATGAAATAGAGTCCCAGCCTACACAACCTCTCCCTGTAGCTCTGGCCCTCTAATCCTGGCAACATCCTCGTAAATCTTCACTGTACCTTTCCAGTTTGATGACATCTTTTCCATAACATGGTGCCCAGAACTGAATACAATACTCTGAATGCGGCCTGACCAACTTCTTATGCAACTGCAACATGACCTCCCAACTTCTATACTCAGCCTGGCCCGCTGAGTTACTCCAGCTCTCTGTGAAACGTCACAGAACAGGGCAAGATTAGCAAGTTTGCTGATGATACGGAAGTGAGTGGTTTTGCAGATAGTGAAGATGGTTGTGAAAGATTCCAGCAGGATCTGGATCAATTAGCCAGTTGGGCAGAGGAATGGTTAATGGTTCCTTGAAGGTCGAGTCGCAGGTACATCAGGTGGTCAAAAAGTATTTTGGAACTTGCCTTCATCAGTCAGAGTATTGAGTATAGAAGTTGGGTGGTCATGTTGCAGTTGTATAAGATGTTGGTGAGACTGCATGTAGAATATTGTGTTCAGTTCTGGGCACGGTGTTATAGGAAAGATGTCAAACTGGAAAGAGTACAGAGATCGCCATCCTGGATCAGTCCAATCAGGCTGGTGTCGTCCACAAACTTGAGAAGCTTGACAGAGGTGTCTGTGGAGGTGCAGTCATTGGTGTAGCGAGAGTAGAGGAGAGGGTTGAGTACGCAGCCTTGCGGTGCTCCTATGCTGAGCGTTTGCGGGTCCGTGATGAGCTTTCCCAGCCTCACATGCTGCTTCCTGTCTGTCGGGAAGCTGGTGATCCACCGACAGAGGGGTTCAGGCACAGTCAACTCGGGAAGTTTGGAGTGTAGTAGCTCTGGCACAATGGTGTTGAATGCAGAGCTAAAATCGACAAGCAAAATCCTCACATCGGTCCCCTGGCAGTCCAGGTGCTGGAGGATGAAGTGCAGGCCCAGATTGACTGCATCATCCACAGATCTATTGGGCCAATATGCAAACTGCAGAGGATCCAGCAGGGGGTTTGTGATATTTTTCAGTTTGGCCAGCACAAGCCTTTTCAACGGTCTTCATGACTACAGAGGTCAGTGCAACAGGCCTGTAGTCATTAAGACCAGTAATCCTTGCCTTTTTGGGTACAGGGACAATAGTGGAGACTTTGAAGCAGGTAGGGACAGTACATCCAGGATGAGCCTACAGTTCATCCAGGGCCAACCTGAAGAGGGGCATCAAGAAGGCCAAGCATAGCTACAAGCTAAGGATTGAGGAACACTTCAATAACAACTCCGACCCCCGACGCATGTGGCAAGGCATCCAGGCCATCACGGACTATAAACCCACCAACACCATCCCCACATCCAACGACGCCTCCTTCCTTGAGGAGCTTAACCACTTTTATGGCCACTTTGACAGGGACAATCAAGAGATGGCCATCAAGGCTGTGCTCCCTGCTGATCACCAGCCCCTCACACTCACCACCATCGACGTGTATGCGGCACTGAGCAGGATTAATGCACGAAAGGCTGCTGGCCCTGACGGCATCCCCGGGGAACGCCCTCAGGGTCTGTGCTGCGCAGCTGACAGACGTCTGGACTGACATCTTCAACCTGTCACTTGCCCAAGCAGTTGTGCCCATGTGCCTTAAATCCACCTCCATCGTGCCGGTGCCAAAACACTCCACTGCGGCGAGCCTCAACGACTTCCGCCCAGTTGCACTTACTCCCATCATCACTAAGTGCTTCGAGAGGCTGGTCCTGGCACACCTCAAAGGCTGCCTACCTCCCACACTGGACCCCTATCAGTTCGCCTACCGCAAGAACAGGAGTACGTAGGATGCCATTTCCACGGCACTTCACTCTGCCCTCTCCTACCTCGACAACAGAGACACCTACGTGAGAATGCTGTTCATCGACTATAGCTCAGCATTTAACACCATTATCCCCTCAAAACTGATCACCAAACTCATCGACCTGGGCATCGACCCCTCCCTCTGCAACTGGATACTGGACTTTCTAACCAACAGACCCCACTCTGTTAGGTCAGACAACCACACCTCTTCAACCCTCACCCTGAACACCGGCGTTCCACAGGGCTGTGTGCTGAGCCCCCTCCTCTACTCCCTCTTCACCTACGACTGCACACCTGTACATGGTACTAACACCATCATCAAGTATGCAGATGATACAACGGTGATTGGCCTCATCAGCAACAACGATGTGTCGGCCTATAGGGAGGAGGGCCAGGTCCTAGCAGCATGGTGCGCTGACAACAACCTGGCCTGTAACTACAAGAAGACCAATGAGCTCATTGTGGACTACAGAAGGTCTCGGGGCGGCACGCGCACCCCCATCCAAATTAACGGGACGGAGGTGGAACATGTTTCCAGCTTCAGGTTTCTGGGTCAACATCTCTGATGACCTCTCTAGGACCCACAATACCTCAACTCTGGTCAAGAAGGCTCACCAGCGTCTCTTCTTCCTGAGGAGACTAAAGAAGGCCCATCTGTCTCCTCAGATTCTGGTGAACTTCGACCGCTGCACCATCGAGAGCATCCTTACCAACTGTATCACAGTATGGTATGGCAACTGCTCTGTCTCAAAGGACAAAGGACATTTATTGTCACATACACCAAATGGTGTAGTGAAATTTGTCTTGCCATGCAGCACAAATTAGACACAACATTAAAGAAATTTAACATAAAACATAAAAACATCCCCCCACAATGGTTCCCACTGTGGGGGAAGGCACAAAGTCCAGTCCCCATCCCATGTCCACCCATAGTCGGGCCTATTGAGGCCTCCACAGTCGCCTTCACGGAGGCCCGATGTTCCAGGCCGTTCTCGCCGGGTGATGGTGCTCCGGTGTCGGGAGAACCCTCTCAGCGGCTTGGGACACCTGGAACGGCCGCCTCCTTACTCGAGACCGCGGCTTCCGAAGCCAACAGGCCGCGCTGGATGGAGCTCCACCACTGGCGATCTCGGCGAGAGATCCCAGGCTCCCGTTGTTAAAGTTCACCGCCGTCGCCCGCAGTCCCGCAGCTCCGCGATGTTTCACCTGCGGGCTCAGCTCACCGGAGCTCCAGCGCGGCGACCCGGGCAAGGCATCGCCCGCTCCGCGATAGCGCTCCAGCGCTGCGCCGCCGCCGAAGCCTAGGTTCTAGGCGAGTCCCCTCAGGAAACGCAGCTCCAGGCCCGCTGGTAGGCCGCGAGGACGGGTCGAAGGTGCAGCCCGGAGAAAAGCCGCCTCTCCGACCAGGTAGGGACCCTAGACAACAGTTTCCCCCTCCCCCCCCCCCCACCCCCCACATAAAAAAGAATAGAACTCCTAAAAAAACAAAACAACTAACTAACTAAAAATAAAAAAAAGATGAAAACGGACAGCTGCAGGCTGGGCAGCAATACCACACAGGACGGCGCCCCCTAGAGGCTCCGACTGGAAAGCACTGCAGAGGGTGGTGAAAACTGCCCTACGCATCACCGGTTCCTCACTCGCCTCCATTGAGTCTGTCCAGAGCAAGCGATGTCTGCGAAGGGCGCTCAGCATCGCCAAGGACTGCTCTCACCCCAACCACAGACTGTTTACCCTCCACCCATCCGGGAGGCGCTACAGGTCTCTCCGTTGCCGGACCAGCAGGTTCAGTGACAGCTACTTCCCTGTGGCTGTTACACAACTTAACTCTGCACCTTGGTGATTGCCAGTCACTCCCCCCCCCCACCCCCCCGGACACTCCTTCCCCCAGAAAAATGTCACTACTGCTACTGTATGTACATATATATGTATTTTACTGTTCCATTATTCTATGGTCGTACTTCTGGGTGAGATGCTAACTGCATTTCGGTGTCTCTGTACTTGTACACTGCACAATGACAATAAAGTTTGAATCTGAATCTGAATCTGAAATGTTTGGAGGGACTGGTTAAAAATGAGTAATTGGGTGTGAAGTGGTGATTGGAGTGGGGTAGGTGCAGAAGGGCCCAGTCTTTGCAGACTGTGGTCAGATTCAGATTCAGATTCAGATTCAGATTCAACTTTATTGTCATTGTGCAGTGTACAGTACAGAGACAACGAAATGCAGTTAGCATCTCCCTAGAAGAGCGACATAAATATGAGCAGTAAATAAATAAATCTAATAAATCCTGGTGGGAGGAGTGTCCGGGGGGGGTGGGGGTGTGATTGGCAGTCACCGAGGTACAGTGTTGAGTAGTGTAACCGCCGCAGGGAAGAAGCTGTTCCTGGACCTGCTGGTCCGACAACGGAGAGACCTGTAGCGCCTCCCGGATGGTAGGAGGGTAAACAGTCTGTGGTTGGGGTGAGAGCAGTCCTTGGCGATGCTGAGCGCCCTTCGCAGACAACGCTTGCTTTGGACAGACTCAATGGTGGGGAGTGAGGAACCGGTGATGCGTTGGGCAATTTTCACCACCCTCTGCAGTGCTTTCCGGTCGGAGACAGAGCAGTTGCCATACCATACTGTGATGCAGTTGGTAAGGATGCTCTCGATGGTGCAGCGGTAGAAGTTCACCAGAATCCGAGGAGACAGATGGACCTTCTTTAGTCTCCTCAGGAAGAAGAGACGCTGGTGAGCCTTCTTGACCAGAGTTGAGGTATTGTTGGTCCAAGATAGGTCATCGGAGATGTTGACCCCCAGGAACCTGAAGCTGGAAACACGTTCCACCTCCCTCCCGTTAATGTGGATGGGGGTGTGCATGCCGCCCCTAGACTTCCTGAAGTCTACAATGAGCTCCTTGGTCTTCTTGGAGTTAAGGGCCAGGTTGTTGTCAGCGCACCATGCTGCTAGGAGCTGGACCTCCTCCCTATAGGCCGACTCATCGTTGTTGCTGATGAGGCCAATCACCGTTGTATCATCTGCATACTTGATGATGGTGTTAGTACCATGTACAGGTGTGCAGTCGTAGGTGAAGAGGGAGTAGAGGAGGGGGCTCAGCACACAGCTGTGAGTGGGTGTGAAGTGTTGGTTGGGGTGGGAAAGGGTCCACACTTTTCATACTGGAGTCTTGCATTAAGTAGGTGTGAAGTGGTGAATGGGAAGAAGAGGGTGCAGGGTCCATTATTTGCAGACTGGGGTCTGGCTGTGTTTGTTGGGGAGGGGGTACCAGGGTTACGTTTCTGATTTTCAAACCTGCAGTAAAATCATTCAGGTCGTTGCTCAGCTGACGATTGTCCAAAGAGCGGGGGGGGCTTTCCTCTTATTGTTGGTAATTTCTTGCATGCCCTTCCAAACTGAAGAAGAGTCACTAGCTGAGAACTTGCTCCTCAACTTCTCAGAGTACCTTTCCTTGGCTGCTCTGATTCCTCTTCTCAGCTCTTTATCGATTAGGCTATCTTTTAACTCTTTAACGATTAGGCTATCGGCTTGACGCATATTTGCCGCACGCACCCCCCCGATCTCGAAATGGAAATGTTACATCTGTATATAATGATCCCATTAAAATGTGTATTTATGTCACAAACTATGGAATACATGTTTCAATATTGTTATCAAGGAAAAGAAAGGAGTTCCAATTGTTTGATATTGTTTAATATTATTCATATGGAGGAGAAAATATAAGAGCTCTAAAACCTACCATAATTTTGCAATCTCACTAAAGATAATCCCCCTTTCCTTCTGCCCTCCACCCCTCTCTCCCTCCGCTCCCCTCCTTCCCCTCTCTCTCCCCCTCCCATCCCTCCCCCTCTTACATTCCCCCCTTTCACCTTCCTCCCTCCCACGCAGCGTTAGAGGGCCCGCGGCGGGAGGGGGGGGGGCGAGATGCGAGGGTCCGCGGGGGCACGGGTCCGCTGCGGGGGGAGGGGGAGTGGTGTCGTGGGCCCGACGGCGGGAGAGGCGAAGGACATGCCGGAGCGGCGTTTGCTCCCACTCCTGCCAGGCGACAGGATAACGGTGGCTTGGGCCCAGCGGGGTGGGGGGGCGACGGGTTCAGATTCAGTCGTTCCCGATCCCGCCCGGCAACGGGAGAACGGTCTCCCCGGACCTCCCGCCCGCCTGCCGGCAGCAGACCCGCCCCCTGGACGGCAGGTGATGGACAGACACCACAGCGCTCTCCCCCCCCCGGGTCAGAGAAACGGAGTTTGCCACCCAGGTTGGGAAACAGACTCCCCCTCCCACAATGCAAGATTGCACTACTTACCCAGTGTAGACACACACGAGGCATCGAGGAGATAGATCTCTGATTGTGTGGAGCAAAGGCTCCTCTAGTATCATTGGTGTGGAGTGAAAATTGATCTGATCTGATCCCGCCCGGATCCACTGCGTCATGTTACGTCCCTACTGCATCACCGGCTTCCCCCAACTGCGCAGGCGCGGGTGGTCACGTTTTTTTTTTTTCAGCCAGTGGGCCGGAGCCAGCATTTTGGGTAAACACTGATTGCTCTCCAATTTTTTTTTTTCCTCTGGAATTTTTCTTACTCTGTGAAAAAAAGGGGGGTGCGACGCACCCAACGTACCCTCCTTCGGACGGCCATGCAAAGTGCTGGAGTAACTCAGCGGGTCACGCTTTAGTTTGGAGATACAGCACGCAAACAGGCCCTTCCCCACTGAGTCCGTGCTGACCAGCGATCCCCGCACACTAACACTATCCTACACACACACACTAGGGGACAATTTACAATCTTTTCCGAATCCAATTAGCCTACGAACCCGCACGTCTTTGGAGTGTGGGAGGAAACCGGAGCGCCCGGAGAAAATCCACGCAGGTCACGGGGAGAACGTGCAAACTCCGTACAGACAGCACCTGTGGTCTGGATTGAACCCGGGTCTGTGGCGCCTTGAGGCAGCAACTCTACCGCTGCACCACCGATAGTTTAGATTATTGTCATGTGTACAGTGAACAGCTTTTAGCCAGCATGCTATCCAGTCAGTGGATCGACTGTACAAGCCTCTCATTATGTTATATCCCTTCCCTCTCCCCTCCCCCTGCTCCCCTCCTCTAGCTCCCCTCCTCTACCTTCCCTCCTCCGCTACCCTCTTCTCTCCTTCTCTCCTCCTCTCCCCATTCCTCCCCACCCCTCTCCTTCCCTCCTCTCTTCTCTCCTCTCCCCATTCCTCCCCTCCCCTCCCCTCTTCTCTCCTCCTCTCCCCATTCCTCCCCTCCCCTCTCCTCCCCTCCGCCCCTCCCCTCTCCCCTCCTCTTCCCTCTCCTCTCCTCCCC
This sequence comes from Malacoraja senta, assembly GCA_038087875.1. Classification (NCBI taxonomy): domain Eukaryota; kingdom Metazoa; phylum Chordata; class Chondrichthyes; order Rajiformes; family Rajidae; genus Malacoraja; species Malacoraja senta. The sequence goes on along the minus strand of JAXLNO010000462.1, from coordinate 257,274 downwards.
TCTCCTCCCTTCCCACCCGTCATTCTCCGTCCCTCCCTCTCTTTCTCCTCTCCCGTGTGTGTGTGTGTAGGACCCAGAGCAGAGAGAGGCGCGGAAACGCTGCGGGAATCCCGGCTATTTGCCAGGGTCTCCTGTGCTGGCCTTCCGAGGGCAGGAGCCTGTATATCCTTCTGTGGGAGAGGGAGGGGAGGGGAGGAGAGGAGAGGGGAGGGGAGGAGAGGAGTGGATGAGCGGTGAGGAGAGGGGAGGGGAGGAGAGGGGAGGGGAGGAGAGGGGAGGGGAGGAGAGGGGAGGGGACACTGGGCTTGGTAAACCACTGGATGGAGTGGAGCAGGACTGGGCTGGTCTCTTCCCCTCGCTCTCTCTCCCTCCCTGCCCACCGTCCCCCACCCACCCACCCACCCGTCTCACCCACCAGATGCAGGGACAGATCCTTGAACCCCTCCATCTCTCACGGCTCTGAGTCTGGTACGGGCCGACGGCTACGGTAGGTGTGACACCAGCAACAGGAACACAATGGACTTCACACTCAACTCCAGGACAGGATGCTCACATAGGTGGGAGAGACAAAGGGAGAGACAGAGAGAGAGAGAGAGAGAGAGGGAGAGAGAGAGGGAGAGAGACGGAGAGACAGAGAGAGAGAGGGAGACAGGGAGAGAGAGAGAGGGAGAGGGAGAGACACAGAGAGAGGGAGAGAGATGGAGAGACAGACAGAGAGAGAGGGAGGGAGACGGAAGGAGGGAGAGAGAGGGAGGGAGAGAGAAACAGACAAAGAAAAAGCTTTTTCTCACCTCAGTCTTAAATGGCCTCCCCTTTATTCTAAGACTGTGGCCCCTGGTTCTAGATTCGCCCAACATTGGGAACATTTTTCCTGCATCTGGCCTGTCCAGTCCTTTTATAATTTTATATGTTTCTATAACATTCCCCCTCATCCTTCTAAACTCCAGTGAATGCAAGCCTAGTCTTTTCAATCTTTCCTCACATGACAGTCCCAACATCCCAGGGATCAATCTCATGAACCTATGCTGCACTGCCTCAATCACAAGGATGTCCTTCCTCAAATTAGGAGACCAAAACTGTACACAATTGTCCAGATGTGGTCTCACCAGAGCCCTATACAACTGCAGAAGAACCTCTTTACTCCTATACTGAAATCCTCTTGTTATGAAGGCCAACATTCCATTAGCTTTCTTCACTGCCTGCTGTACCTGCACGCCAACTTTCAGTGACCGGTGTACAAGGACACCCAGGTCTCGCTGCACCTCCCCCTTACCTAACCTAACCCCATTGAGATAATAATCTGCCCCCTTGTTTTTGCCGCCAAATGGATAACCTCACATTTATCTATATTATGCTGCATCTGCCACGCATCTGCCCACTCACTCAACCTGTCCAGGTCACCCTGCAACCTCCTAACATCCTCTTCACAGCTCACACTACCACCCATCTTTGCGTCATTCGCAAACTTGCTGGTGTTGCTCCTAATTCCCTCTTCCAAATCATTAATATATATGGTAAACAGTTGCGGCCCCAACACCGAGCCTTGCGGCACTCCACTCGCCACTGCCTGTCATTCTGAAAACGACCCATTCACTCCTACTCTTTGCTTCCGGTCTGCCAACCAATTTTCTATCCATGTCAACACCCTACCCCCAATACCATGTGCTCTAATCCATAGTCCGCTATTCTGGGGGTCGCTTTCAGTACCACAGCCAGGACATTCAGGTGTGTAAACAGCCACCCCACCCCGGGGAAGGAGAGGCTCACGACATCTTCCTCCCCTTCCGGGGGCTGGTGTTTGTGGGGGGAGCGTTAGGAGAAGCCGGGAGAGCGACCGGCGGGATCTGGATTGTAATAGTAGCTATCACCTGAAGTCAACTTTAAACCCCCATCTCTCTCCCCCTCCCTCCCTCTCTCTCCTTCACCCTCTCTCTCCCTCTCTCTCCTACCCCTCTCCTTCTCCCCCTCTCTCTCCCCCTCTCTCACTCCCCCTCTCCCCCTCTCTCCCTCTCTCTCTCTCCCTCTCTCTCCTTCACTCTCTCTCTCCCCCTCTCTCTCCCTCTCTGTCCTACCCCTCTCCCTCTCCCCCTCTATCTCCCTCTCTCTCCTACCCCTCTCCCCCCTCTCCCCCTCTCTCCTCTCTCCTTCTCTCTCTCTCTCTCTCTCTCTCTCTCTCTCTCTCTCTCTCTCTCTCTCTCTCTCCTCCCTTTCCCCCTCGCTCTCACTCTCCTCTCTCCCGCTCCCTCTCGCTCTCTCCCTCTCTCTCTCTCCCCCCCTCTCTCTCTCCCCTCTCTCTCTCCCCCTCTCTCTCTTCCCCCTTTCTCCCCCTCTCTCGCCCCCCCCTCTCTCCCCACCCCTGGAGTCTAACACTAGGTTGCGAAGGTCGACTCCGTGCTGTTACCACGAATCATTGAAAATAAAACCAAAGATATATTTTCTTACATCATTACTCGCATCCACCTCTGCCTGCTTCTAAACTGAGGGGGGGAAGAGGGAGAGAGAGAGGGAGGGAGAGAGAGAGAGGGAGCGAGAGAGAGTGAGGGAGGGAGAGAGAGAGAGGGAGCGAGAGGGAGAGAGGGAGTGAGAGAGGGAGCGAGGGAGTGAGAGAGAGGGAGTGAGAGAGGGAGGGAGAGGGAGCAAGAGAGGGAGCGAGACAGAGGGAGTGAGGGAGAGGGAGAGAGAGAGAGAGAGAGTGAGAAGGAGAGAGAGAGGGAGGGAGAGAGAGGGAGCGAGGGAGAGAGGTCTGAAATATTTGGCCTTGCTCTGCTGAGAAATTTTCACTTACAGATACGTTGAAGAAAGATCTACTTTCCACTTAGCTGTGAACTTGTTCTTACAGATGAATATTATCAGGGCAGACTCGAGTTCCACTTGGCTCTTGTACTAGAGCATGGCTTCATTGTATTTATTTATAGCTTTCATTGTATTTATTAATAGTATTTTCTGTTCTGTTTGATTCAGAGCTAGATACATAGACAATAGGTGCAGGAGTAGGCCATTCGGCCCTTCGAGCCAGCACCGCCATTCAATGTGATCACGGCTGATCATCCCCAATCAGTACCCCGTTCCTGCCTTCTCCCCTTATCCCCTTGATTCCGTTAGCCCTAAGAGCTAAATCTAACTCTCTCTTGAAAACATCCAGTGAATCGGCCTCCACTGCCTTTTGTGGCAGAGAATCCCACAGATTCACAACTCTCTGGGTAGAAATGTTTCTCCTCATCTCAGTCCTAAATGGCCACATATTCACAACTCTCTGGGTGGAAAAGTTTCTCCTCATCTCAGTCCTAAATGGCCACAGACTCACAACTCTCTGGGCGGAAAAGTGTTTCCTCTTCTCAGTTCTAAATGGCCACAGATTCACAACTCTCTGGGCGGAAAAATGTTTCCTCGTCTCAGTTCTAAATGGCCGACCCCTTAATCTTAAACTGCGTGGCCCCTGATTCTGGACTCCCCCAACATCGGGGACATGTTTCCTGCCTCTAGCGTGTCCAAACCCTTAATTTTATATATTTCTATAAGATGCCCTCTCATCCTTCTAAATTCCAGAGTATACAAGCCCAGCTGCTCCATTCTCTCAGCATATGACAGTCCCGCCATCCCGGGAATTAACCTTCTTGCACGCTGCACTCCCTCAATAGCAAGAATGTCCTTCCTCAAATTTGGAGACCAAAACTGCACACAATACTCCAGTTGTGGTCTCACTAGGGCTCTGTACAACTGCAGAAGGACCTCTTTGCTCCTATATTCGATTCCTCTTGTTCCTCTTGTTAAAAAGCCAACTTGTTATGAAGGCCAACATTCCATTCGCTTTCTTCACTGCCTGCTGTACCTACATGCTTACTTTCATAGACTGATGAACAAGGACCACCAGATCCCGCTGTATTTCCCCTTTTCCCAACTTGACGCCATTTAGATAGTGTTAAAGAAGGAACTGCAGATGCTGGAAAATCGAAGGTACACAAAATGCTGGAGAAACTCAGCGGGTGCAGCAGCATCTATGGAGCGAAGGAAATAGGCAACGTTTCGGCCCGAAACGTTGCCTATTTCCTTCGCTCCATAGATGCTGCTGCACCCGCTGAGTTTCTCCAGCATTTTTGTGTACCTGCCAATTAGATAGTCATCTGCCTTCCTGTTTTTGCTACTAAAGTGGATAACCTCACATTTATCCACATTAAACTTCATCTGCCATGCATCCGCCCACTCCCCCAACCTGTCCAAGTCACCCTGCATTCTCATAGCATCCTCCTCACAGCTCACACTACCACCCAGCTTTGTGTCATCTGCAAATTTGCTGATGTTACTTTTATCGCTGATTCTTTTGCTTATTCACTTATAATAATCCTAAACTATATTCGGCAACTCTGTATCTTCCCCTTTGCTAATGGTTTAGTTTAGAGATAGAGCACGGAAACAGGTCCTTCAGCCCACCGAGTCCGTGCCGACCACTAGTTTAGTTTACAGATACAGCACGGAAACAGGCCCTTCGGCCCACCGAGTCCGTGCCGACCAGCGATCGCCCATTCACACACTCGTTTAGTTTAGAGATACAGCACGGGAACACGCCCTTCGGCCCACCGAGTCCGTGCCGACCAGCGATCGCCCGTTAACACAACTTACAAGCCTAGAGAAAACCCATGCTGGTCATGGGGAGAACGTGCAGACTCCGCACAGGCAGCACCCATGGTCAGGATGGAACCCGGGTCTCTGGCGCTGTGAGGCAGCGACTCTACCGCTGCACCACCGTGACTGGCCCTGTAGAGTTATGGAGTGATACAGCAGGAAACCAACTTGCCCACACCAGCCAACATGCCCCATCTACACTAGTCCCACGTGCTGCCCGCGTTTGGCTCATATCCCTCCAAACCTGTCCTATGCATGTACCTGTTCAAGTGTTGTGATAGTCCCTGCCTCAACTACCTCCTCCGGCAGCTCGTTCCATACACCAGGGCTGCCAACATTGGGCGGGAGTTGGGAGTGAGAAATTGCGAGAGACCAAGCCCGAGAGCGTAGCAACCGGGGTGCGTGGGGGGGGCGAGGGTGTGGGAGGGGGGTGTCCCCCCTCACACTGGTACGGAGCTTTTGCATTTTTCAGCTTGAAAATGTGCAATAGGGTGCATACTGTAACGAGTCTTTTAACTTGCACTTGAATGCAATATTTACGCTTTAAATTGGATTAGCTATGAATAAGGTTCGGCTAAATTACATTCCTAATTACATTCCACAGTAGAGCCGGGCTCTGATCAACACGTGCAGCACATGAATGATCTTAGTATATTCATATATGGAAATCAGATTATAATCAAACACTTGGCCCATGTTGACCAACCTGGGTCTCACTGCACACCTGGTATTACTCCCGACCCTGACTCCAGTTGCATACCTTCTCTCATTCCTGACCCTGAGTCCAGCCTTACACCTGGCCCCCTATTCGACTCTGATCACAGCTGCGTATCTGCTTAGGTTCCCAGTGCTGAACACTCCCCTGTCCCAGCTTTGACTGCACACCTAGTACTATTCCAGACCTTGACTCTGCATGCACACTTGGCCTTGCTCCCAGCCCCACTGCACTGACAATATATCTGTCCCTCACATAAAGCCCCATATCTGACCCCCTGGACTTAACCTATTACGTTCAAGTCCACAGACAATAGACAATTGGTGCAGGAGGAGGCCATTTGGCCCTACGAGCCAGCACCGCCAATCAATGTGATCATGGCTGATCATTCCCAACCAGTACCCCGTTCCTGCCTTCTCCCCATATCCCCTGATTCCGCTACTTTTTAAAGCCCTATCTAGCTCTCTCTTGAAAGCATCCAGAGAACCAGCCTCCACCGCCCTGTGAGGGAAAGAATTCCACAGGTGCTTATCTAATGCGGTAATCTTTTATGGGGCACTTCACAGACCAAATTATGTATAACAAAATTTGCTACATCCAATGGCTTCCTTGTTATCTAACATGCTAGTTACTTTGTCAAATAAGTCATCAATTGGCTGAAAACAATTTCTCATCCATAAAATTATACTCACTCAGCTGTATAAGAATTCTGGAGCACTTCTTTCATTTTCCTAACAAACTTTCCTGAAGTCATTTTCACCCCCAATATTTTCAATATTTTGCTGTCTTCCTCTCAGCTGGGACTTTTCCGGGATGCAAAGTCCAATAACTATACATTTAAGCAATATTATTCAATTAAATGTGATCTTGAGAGTACATAATATTTTCTGTGGTATTCATAACACAACAATGATAAAAAGATCTTTGTTTTGATTGCACC
>JAXLNO010000462.1:172010-250799 GCA_038087875.1 Malacoraja senta | reverse complement strand
TCACCCACTTTCCAAATGTGCTGCTATCCCATCTTTAATAGCCGACTCTAGCATTTTCCCCACTACCGATGTTAGACTAACTGGTCTGTAAATCCCCGTTTTCTCTCACCCTCCCTTTTTAAAATGTGGGGTTACTTTAGCTACCCTCCAATCCTCAGGAACTACTCCAGAATTTAAAAGTTTTGAAAAATTATCACTAATGCATCCACTATTTCTGGGGCTACTTCCTTAAGTACTCTGGGATGCAGCCTATCCGGCCCTGGGGATTTATCGGCCTTTAATCCATTCAATTTACCGAACACCACTTCCCGACTAATCTGGATTTCACTCAGTTCCTCATTTGATCCCCGGTCCCCTGCTAATTCCGGCAGATTATTTATGTCTTCCTAAGTGAAGACAGAACCAAAGTAGTTATTCAATTGGTCTGCCATGTCATTTGTTCCCCATGATCAATTCACCTGTTTCTGACTGCAAGGGACCTGCATTTTTTTAACTAATCTTTTTCTCTTCACATATCTATAAAAACTTTCGCAGTCAGTTTTTTATCTTCCCTGCCAGTTTTCTTTCATAATCTATTTTCCCTTTCCTAATTAAGCCCTTTGTCCTCCTCTGCTGGACTGAATGTATCCCAGTCCTCTGGTAGGCTGCTTTTTCTGGCTAATTTGTATGCTGCATCTTTTGTTTTGATGCTATCCCTGATTTCCCTTGTTATCCATGAATGCACTACCTTCCCTGATTTATTCTTTTGCCGAACTGGGATGAACAATTGTTGTAGTTCATCCATGCAGTCTTTAAATGCCTTCCATTGCATATCCACCGTCAATCCTTTAAGAATCAATTGCCAGTCTATCTTGGCCAATCCACGTCTCATACCCTCAAAGTTACCTTTCCTTAAGTTCAGAACCCTTGTTTCTGAGTTAACTATGTCACTCTCCACCTTAATGAAGAAAACTATATTATGGTCACTCTTGTCCAAGGGGCCACGCACAACAAGACTGCTAACTAACCCTTCCTCATTACAAAATACCCAGTCTAGAATAGCCTGCTCTCTCCTTGGTTCCTCTACATGTTGGTTTAGAAAACTATCCCGCATACATTCCAAGAAATCCTCTTCCTCAGCACCCCTGCCAATTTGATTCACCCAATCTATATGCAGATTGAAGTCACCCATTATAACTGTTTTACCTTTGTTGCACGCATTTCTAATTTTCTGTTTGATGCCATCCCCAACTCCACTACTACTGTTAGGTGGCCTGTACACAACTCCCACTAGTGTTTTCTGCCTCAGTGTTTCGCAGCTCTACCCATATCGATTCCACTTCCTCCAAACTAATGTCCTTCCTTTCTATTGCGTTAATCTCCTCTCTAACCAGCAACGCTACCCCACCTCCTTTTCCTTTCTGTCTACCCCTCCTGAATATTGAATATCCCTGGATGTTCAGCTCCCAGCCTTGGTCACCCTGGAGCCATGTCTCCATGATCCCAACTATATCATATTCATTAATAACTATCTGCACATTCAACTCATCCACCTCATTACGAATGCTCCTTGCATTGAGACACAAAGCCTTCAGGCTTGTTTTTACAACACTTACCCCTTTTACAATTATGTTGAAAAGTGGCCCTTTTTGATTTTTGCCCTGGATTTGTCTGCCTGCCACTTTTACTTTTCACCTTGCTACCTATTGCTTCTACCCTCATTTTACACCCCGCTGCCTCTCTGCTCATGCTCCCATCCCCTGCCGCATTAGTTTAAATCCTCCCCGACAGCACTAGCAAACACTCCCCCAAGGACACTGGTTCCATTCCAGCCCAGGTGCAGACCGTCCTGTTTGTACTGGTCCCACCTCCCCCAGAACTGGTTCCAATGCCCTAGAAATTTGAATCCCTCCCCCTTGCACCATTTTTCAAGCCACGTATTCATCTGAAATACCCTCCTATTCCTACTCTGACTAGCACGTGGCACTGGTAGTAATCCAGAGACTATTACCTTTGAGGTCCTGCTTTTAAGTTTACCTCCTAGCTCCCTAAATTCACCTTGTAGGACCTCATCCCGTTTTTTACCTATATCGTTGGTGCCAATGTGGACCACGACAACTGGCTGTTCACCCTCCCCCTCCAGAATGTTCTGCAGCCGTTCAGTGACATCCCTAACCCTTGCACCAGGGAGGCAACATACCATCCTCGAGTCTCATTTGCGGCCGCAGAAACGCCTATCTATTCCCCTTACAATTGAATCCCCTATTACTATAGCCCTTCTACTCTTTTTCCTCCCCTCCTGTGCCGCAGAGCCACCCATGGTGCCATGAACTTGGCTGCTGCTGCCTTCTCCTGATGAGCCATCTCCCCCAACAGTATCCAAAATGGTATATCTGTTTAGGAGGGAGATGACCGACTGGGCCTCTCTCAGATTCACAACTCTCCGGCTAAAGAAATTCCTCCTCATCTCCTTTCTAAAGGCATGGGTGGGAAAGGCAGAGAGGGCGAGGGGCCAGACGCGTGCATGTGGGACTAGCTTCGATAGGCATGGCTGTGTGTTTCTGTGCTGTGGGACTGACGGGGCTCAACAGGGTAGTAGTATGATGCTTCAGCCTGCAGCAACCCAGGAGAACTGTGTTCCAGATGCTTCATTAGTTTGTTGTTCTGCACATCGCTCGGGAGGTGATGAAATCGCCCGTTCACACGCAGCCGCCAGAGCAATCAGTGCTCATACAGTGATGACAAACGCAATAAATGCAATATCCAGTGCAGAACAGTGCTAGGTTGTGTCGCAGAAAGCCCGGGGTAGCACGGGGAGAGGGGCCGAAGGGCCTGTCTCCGGGCAGGGCGACCACCGACGCTGTCCGTGTGGAGTTTGCTCGCTTCCCCCTCCGTGGTGGACGGGATGCGGGTCGGGGCAGGGGAGACGCGCTCAGCCTTCCATGCCTCAATCCAAGCTCAGCCTTCCTCCCGCGCATCCTAGCCCCGACGGGCCGAGTGCCGCCGCCTTCCTCCCCGGACAACAACCGAGGGGAAAAACACAGAAGAAACCTCTTCCAACCACCCGAATCCCTCAGGGAATGTCCCTGTCCTGTCTTTGAAATCAAGCTGTCACAATTGTGCCCGATCAGTCAGCATTATCCTTTTTTTTTAAATATATAGACGAATGCTGATCAAGTTCAAGTTGGAATTTATTGTCACATGCACCAATGTACAGTGATATTTGAGTTACCATACAGCCATACTGAGTAAAAAGCAACAAGACACACAGCCATATCAAATAAAATCTAACGTAAACATCCACCACAGCGGAATCCACATTCCTCACTGTGATGGAAGGTAATAAAGTTCAATCATCTTCCCCTTTTGTTCACCCGTGGTCGGGGCTGTTGAACCCTCCGCAGTCGCCGCTCGCTGCCGACACACTACATAAAAGTCCCTTTAAACTTCCATGATCCAAAGACATCCTCATGAAGAAGGCCAATGCCTGGACAGCTATCCAGCCAGACGCGAAAGCATTGCGGGAGTTTGCGATATATCTTAGAGGTATGAAAGAAACGGTTCATGTCAAATTTATGCTTTGGGAGTATTCAAGATCCTAAACCAATCGCAACTGTTAAAGGTTCTACCTTTACTAAAACAAAAGGAAGATCAGGACCTAAGGGAAGTAGTTTTGATTCCGCTGTAAATACCTGCAGAAACGAAAGGCCAAAAGGAAGAAGATACATCTACTGTTAAGCCAAGACGGTTCTGCTTGTCATCCAGTGAGAAGAAGACAGAGGAATGACAAAGAGATGGCCCACGAGGGAAGGGAAGGGAAGGGGGGCTGTCGATGACTGGTCAGCTCGGACCTTGTATACCATCCCAAGAATGGACACCACATTCTTGACAGGGCCAAGGAGAGCTTGTAATAGGAACACTTCTCCATCTGTTTCCCACCACGGATGGCTGACCTGCTGAGTTCTACCGGCACTTTGGAGAGGAATGGACAGGGGACGTGTCGGGTCTGGACCCTTCTTTGGACTGATGGAGTCGGAGGAGAAAGCTGGAAAAAAGAGATGGGGTCGGGACAGACTCCAGGACTTGATTAATAATAATAATAATAGATGTTATTTATATAGCGCTTTTCAGGACTCAAAGTAGTCGGGGGAGAGTCTCCTTAATTTGGAGAATTCAATGTTCATGTCATTGGGCTGTAATCTATGAGGTGCTGTTCCTCCAGTTTGCGTGTCACCTCACTCTGGCAATGGAGGAGGCCCAGGACAGAAAGATCAGTGTGGGAGTGGGATGGGAGTTAAAATGGTTGGCAACCGGGAGATCCAGCTGGCCTTGGAGGACAGCGCGCACGTGTAGGGTGAAATACACGCCTAGTCCTGATACATTAGACAAGAGACAATAGGTGCAGGAGTAGGCCATTCGGCCCTTCGAACCAGCACCACCATTCAATGTGATGATGGCTGATCATCCACAATCAGTGCTCCGTTCCTGCCTCCTCCGCATACACCGGGGAATCGAGGACCAGAGGACATGGGTTCAAGGTGAAGGGGAAAAGATTTAATAGGAAACTGAGGTGTATCTTTTTCACACAGAGGGTGGTGGGAGTATGGAACAAACTGTCACAGGAGGTAGTTGAGGCTGGGACTATCCCAACGTTTAAGAAACAGTTGGACAGTTACATGGATAGGACAAGTTTGGAGGGATATGGACCAAACACAAGCAGGTGGGACTAGTGTAGCTGGGACATGTTGGTTGGTGTGGGCAAATTGGGCCGAACGGCCTGTTACCACACTGTATCACTCTATGACTAACACAAAGTGCTGGAGTAACTCAGCGGGTCAGGCAGCATCTGTAGGGAACATGGATAGGTGACATTTCAGAGTGCTGGAGTAACTCAGAGGGACAGGCAGCATCTCTGGAGACAAGCAATGGGTGACGTTTCAGGTCGACACTAAAGATGGGTCTCGACCCTGAAACGTTACCCATTCCTTCCACCATTTTGTGTCCACCTAAACAGCGCCTATTTATCCACGTGGCGGTGTGCCAGCAGGCTGGAGGAGCGGGCAAAGGCCTTGCCACAGAGCGGGCAGGTGAAGGGGCGCTGGCCGGTGTGGACTCGCCGGTGCTCCAGCAGGTGGTCAAGGCGGGTGAAACCCTCAGCGCACACAAAGGGTCTCCCTCCGGTGTGTAACCGCTGGTGCTCCCGCAGCCCACATGCTCTCTTGTCACAGTGGGAGCAGCTGCTCGCCGGCGTGGGCCCGCCGGTGCTGCCGCAACCCCCGCGAGCTGTCAAACTCATCACCACAGTACGGGCAGTCGTAGGGCTGGCCACTGGTGTGCACACGCTGGTGAGACAGGGCCTGGGAGGCCATGGCAAAGCGCTCTCCACACACCGGGCTGGAGAGTGACGGTCGCCAGTGTGCACCTGCTGGTGGGACAGCAGCTTTGTGGAGCCAGTGAAGCCCATGCCGCACTGGGCGCAGGTGTAGGGGCGCTCGCCGGTGTGGGTGCGCTGGTGCTTCAGCAGTTGACTGGACCGGGTGAAGACCTTGCCGCACTGGGCGCAGATGTAGGGGCGCTCACCGGTGTGGGTGCGCTGGTGCTTCAGCAGGCTGCTGGAGCAGATGAAGCCAGAGACAGACAGGCAGAGAGACCAGAGACAGACAGGTAGAGAGAGAGAGGGAGACAGTTAGAGAAAGAGACAGAGAGAGAGGCAGCGAAAGAAAGAGAGAGACACAGACAGAGAGAGGGAGAGACAGAGAGAAACAGAAAGTGAGAGAGAGAGAGCGAGAGAGAGACAAATAGACACAGAGGAGGAGACCGATAGAGAGACAGAGACACAGAGACAGAAAGAATCAGTGAGAGATATAGAGAGAGACAGGGAGAGACAGAGAGAGACACGCAGAAAATGACGGAGAGAGAGACAGAGAAACAGAGAGAAAAAGAGAGAGACAGACAGAGACCAGACAGAGAGTGGGAGAGACAGAGAGAGAGGCAGCGAGAGAGAGGAGAGAAAGAGAGAGAGACAGACTCAGACAGAGAGATACAGAGAGAGACAGAGACAGAGACAAAGAGAATGACAGAGAAAGTGAGTGAGAGAGACAGAGAGAACAGAGAGAGAGAGAGAGAGAGTGTGAGAGACAGAGAGGGACAGAGAGAGAGAAAGTGAGAAAGAGAAAGTGAGAAAAAGAGAGAGACTGAGAGACCAGCAAGAGAGAGAGACAGACAGTGAGAGGGGGGAGAGATAGAGGGGGTGAGAGAAAGAGCGAGATACACTCAGAAAGAGAGAAACAGAGAGAGAGAGGGAGAGAGAGAGAGGGAGACAGAGAGAGAGGGGGGGAGAGAGAAAGAGAGACAGAGAGAGATGGAGAGACGGACAGAGAGAGAGACAGAGCGAGAGATACACAGAGAGAGAGGAAAACAGAGAGACAGAGAGAGAGTGAGAGACAGTGAGGGAGAGAGAGAGAATGAGAGAGAGAGGCACAGAGAGGGAGAGACAGAGAGAGACATACAGAGAAACAGAGAGAGACCAGAGACAGGGAGAGATACATAGAGAGAGGGAGGGACAGAGATAAAGACAGATAGAAACAGAGAGAGATACAGAGAGAGAGAGAGAGACAGATGGTCAGAAAAAGAGACAGTGAGACAGAGGGAGATAGAGATGAGAGAAAGAGAGACAGGGAGAGAGGGGCACAGAGAGAGAGGGAGAGAGAAACAGAGTGAGAGGCAGAGATAGAGAGAGACACACAGAGACACAGAGGGAGAGACAGACAGAGAGACAGAGAGAGACAGAGATAGAGAGAGAGAATAGAGAGTGGGAGAGAGAGAGGGAGAGAGACTCAGAGAGGGAGAGAGAGAGAGAGAGAGACAGACAGACAGAGAGAGGGAGAGAGAAAAAGAGAGAGGGAGAGAGAGAGCGAGATAGACTCAGAAAGAGAAACACACAGAGCGAGGGAGAGAGAGAGGGACAGAGAAAGAGACAGTGAGAGACAGAGGAGGCAGAGAAAGAGAGAGAGGAAGAGAGATAGAGAGACAGAGACAGAGAGACAGAGACAATGATAGACAGTGAGACAGACAGAGAGGGGAATGGAGAGAGACGGAGAGGGAGAGAATGACAGAGGCAAACAGACAGAGAGACAGAGAGAGATGGAGAGAGAGAGAGTGAGGGAGACACAGAGAGAGACAGAGAGATAGAGAGAGACAGGGAGAGAGGGAAACAGGGAGAAAAAGAGAGAGACAGAGGCCAGAGACAGAGAGTGGGAAAGACAGAGAGAGAGAGAGAGAGAGAGGGAGCGAGTGAAACAGGGTGAGAAAGAGAGAGAGACGGAGAGAGAAAGAGAGAGAGAGACACAGAGAGAGACAGAGAGAGAGATGGAGAGAGAGAGAAACAGATAGAGAGACAGAGAGAGTGAGACAGAGAGAGAGACAGAGGGAGAGACAGAGAGAGAAAGAGAGAGGCAGAGAGAGGCCAGAGATGGAGAGAGAGAGACCAGGGAGAGGGAGAGACAGAGCGAGGGAGAGACAGAGAGAGAGACAGACTCAGAGAGAGTGAGAGACTGAGTGAGGCAGAGAAGGGGAGAGACAGACAGACTCAGAGAGAGACAGCGACAGACAGGCAGAGAGAGAGAGACAGAGAGAAAGAGAGAGCGAGAGACACTCAGAAAGAGAGAAACACAGCGAGAGAGTGGCAGAGAGAGAGACAGAGAAATAGAGAGGCAGACAGAGTGAGTCAGAGAGAGAGAGAGAGGGAGAGAAGAGAGAGATAGAGAGAGAGGCAGAGACGAGAGAGAGGCAGAAAGGGAGAGAAAGTGAGAGACACAGACAGAGGCAGAGAAAGAGAGACGGAGAGAGAGAGAGGCAGCGAGAGAGAGGGAGAGAGAAAGAGAGAGAGAGACACTCAGACACAGAAAGACAGAGAGAGAGCCAAAGAGAGATGGAGATAAACAGAGAGAGACAAAGAGAGAGAGAGAGAGGGAGACAGAGAGAGAGCCAGAGAAAGTCAGAGACAGAGAGGGAGAAAGACAGAGAGAGAGAGAGAGAGAAAGACAGTGAAAGAGAGAAAGAGGGAGAGAATAAGAGAGAGAGAGAGAGAGACAGAGAGAACAACCAACCCCTTCAGGCCCCAGTAATGTTGGCGCGTTAGTAATGTCCTGTTTGCCAGCTTGTTGACCCTCTGTGTTCTCCTCCTGCAGGCTTTAGGAGCCGTTGCTGTGGACGGAGAGACGGGGACATAAGCGGCCATTGAGGGCGGCCAGGGTGCCGGTGAGCCCCCCCCCCATCTGGTGGGGGAGTAGTGTCGGGGATGAGGGGAGCGGGAGCGGTCCGGACTGAGAGAGAGTGAGAGGGGGAGAGAGAGAGACAGAGAGACAGTTGGAGAGAGAGAGAGTCAGAGACACAGAGGGAGGGAGAGATTCTGACACACAGAGAGAGAGAGAGAGTGTGTGTGTGTGAGAGAGAGAGAGTGTGGAGTGGATGGAGGGAGGGAGGAGAGGGGTGAGAGGCTGGAGGTGGAAAGGGGATGAAGTGAGTAGCGGGGGAAGCAGAGAGGAAAGGGAGGGGGAGGATTCAAGGGGGGGTGGGTCAGGCAGCATCTGTGGAGAAGACACAAAATGCTGGAGTAATTCAGCGGGTCAGGCAGCATCGGTGGGGAGAATGAATGGGTAGTGTCGGGGATGAGGGGAGCAGGAGCGGTCCGGACTGAGAGAGACACACACACACAGAGACAGAGACAGACAGAGAGAGAGAGAAAGACAGTGAGGTGGGCAGAGAGAGACAGTAGACAGAGAGAGAGAGAGAGAAAAAGAGAGAGAAAGAAAGAGAGAGAGAGAGAGAGAGAGAGAGAGAGAGGGAGACAGAGAGAGAGAGAGAGACAGAGAGAGGGACAGAGAGAGAGGCAGAGACAGAGAGAGAGAGAGAGAGAGAGAGAGAGAGAGAGAGAGAGAAGACAGACAGAGAGAGAGAGAGAGAGAGACAGATAGAGACACAGAGAGAGATTGGGGAGAGAGAGACAGCCAGAGATAGAGAGACAGGCAAAGAGAGAGAGAGAGACAGAGAGAGAGATACAGAGGGAGAGAGAGACAGACAGACAGTCAGACAGAGAGAGATGGGCAAAGAGAGAAAGAGACAGACAGAGAGAGAGGGAGACCGAAAGATAGATAGACAGAGAGACAGTCAGAGAGAGAGAGAGAGACAGGGGGAGAGAGTGGGGAGCGATGGAGAGAGAGAGAGAGAGTGTGGAGTGGTGGGAGGGGGCTGGGTGAAGAGGGGTGAGATGCTGGAGGTGGAAAGGCGGTGAAGTGAGTAGCGGGGGGAAAACAGGGAGCAAAGGGAGGGGGAGGGATTCAAGGGGGAGTGGGTTTGGTGCTGAGGGGAATGAATGGGGGGGCAGGAAACGGGGGGAGAGAGGGGTCAAATGAGCCAAGAAAGAGGCAGGGAGCCAGGTGGGGTGGGTTCACATTGTTTGGGGTGGGGAGGAGGGAGGGGGAGCAAAGGGGGGTATGGAGCAGAAGGCGGCAGCAGAGGTAAGGGGCAGGTAGCCACAGGGAGGAGGTCACATTGTTTGGGGGTGGGGAGGGTGTAAAGACTGTCCAAACACAGGGTGTCTTCACTCTAGTTTATTTCATACATTGTATTCGTATACACACATATTGCCCTAGCTGTTCGTGGTCCGTTACCGGAGCTAGAGAGCGAGCTAGGGGTGGGAAGGTTACATTTATACTGAAGCTAATGGGGAGTGGTTAGTAGAAGTGAGGTCACCATGTTAAAGGAACATGCACGGCTCTACATCCTTCCCCTTGAAAAGGGAAACATAGCAATGATGACAGTGAGACCACGACTCATACGTTAGGCACAAACCCGCGCGTACATCGTCAGGAAAAACTTAAAACATTCAAGCAAACTCCCCGTAACGTTCAGGCGGCTTGACCAGACGCCCGGAGCGGGTATGCAGCCCGCCTTCCCCCCCCTCCGAAGGTAGAGTGGGCACCGGGGCAGGAGCGGCGACAGGTGAACCGAAAGGGGTGAGCAGGAGGGGGAGAACGAGGAGACCGGGGAGGAGACAAGGGCACCGCAACGGGCACGCGAGCGGGAGATGGCTGATGGGGGGGGGGGGGGGGGCCAGCAGGAGCAGCGGGAGAACGGGGCGCCAAGGGTCGCGAGGGCAGAGGAGCGGGAGGCAACGAGGCGGCAACCGGGGGAGCAAAAGGGGCTGCGGGAGGCAGAGCGGGTTCGTTGACCGGCAGCAAATGCTGGCGGGACCGGCGGTAGATTGTGCCCTCGTAGTCAACCAGGTAAGAGCGCGGAGAGTCGGCAAAGCCGATGACAACAGCCAAGCGGTGGTGTCCGGAGGGGGACTGCATCCGGACGACCTGGCCCTCGAAGAGGGGCTGAAGGGGACGGCATGACTTGTCGTGGGAGCGCTTCTGGACGACCTGTTTCTGGGTAATACGCTTCTGGACAGCAGCAGGGCTGCGGACTGCGGGCCGTAGCGACCGCTGGGAGACAGGGATTGGAGGGCGAGTGGTGCGGGACATGAGCCGTTGAGCGGGTGAGCCCATGGCAGGGTCGCGACAAATATTTCGGAGATTCAGTAGAGCGAGATAAAAATCCGAATGCGACAGTCTGCAATGTTCCAGCAGCTCCTTGGCACTGCGGACGGCGCGCTCAGCAAGGCCGTTGCTCTGCGGGTACTCCGGGCTGCTGGTGATGTGGCGAAAGTTGTAGGCGGCGGCGAATGCGCGGAACTCAGCACTCGTGAACTGGCCCCCGTTGTCAGACTGCACAGTCACAGGAATGCCAAAGGTTGCAAAGAGGGGTTGCAACGTCCCGATGACCGCAGCAGAAGTGAGGGAGTGCAGACGCTTAATCTCGAACCAGCTGGAGTAAGAGTCGACCAGGATCAGGAAATGTTTGTCACGCCACTCAAATATGTCCGTAGCGACCGCCATCCACACCAGGTCGGGGGCAGGCTGTTGCAGGAGTGGCTGGCGTTGCTGGTGGGGAGAGAGGGTATTGCAGGTTAAGCAGGCAGAGACCCTCTCCCGGATGTCCTGTGCCATGCTGGGCCAATAAAATTGGCTCTGGGCCTGGGACAGGGTGGCATCGGCACCGGGATGGCCGTTGTGGGCAGTTTGGAAATAGTGGTCCCGCAGAGCGGCAGGCACCACAACCTTGTGGCCCTTCACCACCACGCCGCCCTGCAGCACAAGTTCGTCCCGGACTAGGAAGTAGGGCGCAGCACCAGCCGGCAAGGGTGAGCGACGGTCAGGCCAGCCGCGACGGATGACGTCTATAAGCTGTTGCAGGGCAGGATCATTGGCAGTGTGGTGAATCAGGGACTGCATCTGCTGGGAAGGCATGAAGTTGACGTTTAGCACCATCAGGTCGGATGACTCGTACGGGTGGCGGGCTGTAGAAGCCAGCGGTGCGCGGGACAGCGTGTCAGCCACAAACATGTCCTTGCCCTTGCGGTACACGATTTGAAACGTGAAGCGTTGGAGTTGCAGCATCATACGCTGCAAACGGGAAGAGGCAACGTGGATCGGTTTGTTTAAGATCGTGACCAGCGGCTGGTGGTCGGTTTCGATAGTGAAGGTGTTACCTATAATGTAGTCCCTGAACTTCGAGCAGGCAAACACCACGGCAAGGAGCTCTTTCTCGATCTGAGCGTGGCGTTGCTCGGTTGGGGTCATGGTGCGGGAGGCGTAGGAGACAGGTAGCTGCAGGCGGTCGTGGATCTGCAGGCAGGCGGCATCGAGACCGAAACTTGATGCATCGCAGGTAATGACGATAGGGCGCTTTAAGTCGAAGAACTTCAGAGTGGGGGCGCGAACCAGCCGGGATTTCAAGTCATCGAAGGCTGCCTGATGTAGCGGGTACCAAACCCAGGCAGTGTCCATCTTGGTCAGTTCCCTCAGGGGCGCACTCAGCTCGCTGAGGTCGGGAATAAATTTCCCCAGATAGTTCATCATGCCCAAGAAGCGTTGCAGGCTTGGCACGTTGACCGGAGCTGGCATCTCTGAGACCGCAGCTGTCTTCTGTGGGTCTGGTTTCAGACCCTCAGCCGTAAAAACGTGGCCCACGTAGGTGACCTCTGGGACGCGGAAACGGCACTTCTTGGGGTTCAGTTTGAGGTTGATTTCCCGAGCCCGATCCAGGACCAGACGGAGGTGGAGGTCGTGCTCAGCGACGTCCCTCCCGTACACCAAGATGTCATCAACGATGATAGCACACGGCAGACCTGCAAATAGCTGTTCCATGGTGCGCTGGAAAACCTCGCTGGCAGAATTGTTATGGAAAGGCATGCGGAGGAAACGGAACCTGCCGAAAGGTGTACCAAACGTGGTCAGTAAAGATGAACGTTCATCCAGCGGAATCTGCCAGAAAGAGTTCTTGGCATCGAGGACAGAGAATACGGTGGCTGGGCCAACCTTTGCAGCGACATCCTCCACCGTTCGCATGGGGTAGTGCGGGCGCTTGATGGCAAGGTTTAGGTCCTTGGGGTTGATACAGATCCGAATCTCACTCTTGTCCTTCTTAGCAGCAACGACCATGGTGGAGACCCACCGGGTGGCATCGCTCACTTCCTTGATGATGCCCATGGCCACCATCTGGCGTAGAGTGGACTCCACCTTGTCCTTCATAGCAAAGGAGACGCGGTGAGGAGGGCGTACTACCGGATGGACCTCCGGGTCCACCTCGATTTCGTAATTGCAGGGTAGTTGCCTAATACACCGTCAAAACGGTCGGGGTACTCGCACATGGGATCCATGGGGGTCTGCACCGGGTGGATGTCGTGGTGGAAGGACACCAAACCGAGGTCCTGGCACGCACGGGCGCCCAACAGAGTAACATTCTCAGATTCCAGCAGGAGGAAAGAGAGGGGCCGAGAGGCCTTCAGAACTGAGCAGATAAGGGTGGCCTTGCCGACTGGGAATAGCATGCTCCCCCCATATGCACGGAGGCGGATCAGCAGTAATGTTCTCAACAGATCTTATCTGTTGAAAAAGACTTAACGACATAATATTCGTAAACGCCCCCGTATCTACCTTAGCAGAGAAGGTCATCCCATTCACAGTAACTCGAACTGATGGATCAGCTATCAAAGCATGTGCACCCAGGACTGAAAAAACAAGCGATTCATCATGGGAGGAGCTGTTACCAGAATCAGGGAGTTCGACTGGAAGGTATTCGGAGTCATAAACACTGTCAGTAGCAGTCAGGTTGTGTAGACTCTTTCTCGGAGCAGGGACAGGCTGGCTCCTGGAACGGCACGCTGCGGAGAAGTGATTAAGCTTCTTACACAAATTACAAGTCTTACCCAGAGCAGGGCAAACACCAAATTGATGATTGACAAAGTTGCAGTTCGGGCATCGGCGAGGGTTGACCCTTGCAGGCGCAGGGGTGCTACGCTGGCGTGGCGGGCCATCGCGCCGCGGGCGTCCAGCAGCACCGGCATAGTTAATGTCCTCAGCTTCAGGGGGAGATACGGCGTCGACAGCAGCAGACATGCGAGAGGCATGCAAAGCGTCGTTTAAAGTGAGGTCCGGCTTTCTCAGAAGCTCAGCCAGTAGCTTCACGTCCTGTAGACCGTGAACTAGGACATCTCTGATCAACTGATCGGGGGTCAACGTCTCCAGGTGGCAACGCCGGGCCAGGTGACGCAGCGATGCCACGAAGGTATCGATGTGCTCCCCGGGTTTCTGGCGCCTGCTGAAAAACTTGAACCGCTCTAGAATGGAGTTGGTGGGAATGTCACACAGCGCGGCAAATTTATTGATGAGACACACGGGGTCCTCTGCATTCTCACCATCGGCGTACTCAAAAGATTCAGAACGTTCCATGGCCTCCGGGCCAGCCAGGTTGAGGAGCAGATGTGCTGTAATCGCAGGGGTAATATTAGGATGAGCGATGGCGACATAGTGCTGGAAGTCGCGCCGGAAAATAGTCCACCGGTGGACGATGTCCGAGTCAAACACCAGAACGTCAGGCTTTCGACACGAGGTGGCCATAGTACATAAATAGTTGGAAAGGAAAATAAACACTTGGAGAAAAGAAAACAAACCCGATGAACAGGAGACGCAGGGTTAACTTCTTGACACCATGTAAAGACTGTCCAAACACATGGTGTCTTCACTCTAGTTTATTGCATGCATTGTATTCGTATACACACATATTGCCCTAGCTGTTCGTGGTCCGTTACCGGAGCTAGAGAGCGAGCTAGGGGTGGGAAGGTTACATTTATACTGAAGCTAATGGGGAGTGGTTAGTAGAAGTGAGGTCACCATGTTAAAGGAACATGCACGGCTCTACAGAGGGTGTTGCAGTTTAGGAAGACAAACCAGGGCAGGATCTTCACTGTGAATGGCGGGTGCTGGAGGAATGTGTGGAGCCGAGGGATCTAGGAGTGCAGGTATGAGTTGGGCCGAAAGGCCTCTTTCCAACGCTGTATCACTTTATGAATCTATGACAAAGCGCTGGCGTAACTCAGCGGGTCAGGCAGCATCTGTGGAGTAGACACAAAGCGCTGGCGTAACTCAGCGGGTCAGGCAGCATCTGTGGAGAAGATAGACACAAAATGGAATGAATGAATGGGTGACATTTTGGGTCGAGACCCTTCTTTGGTTTAGTTTAGAGATGCAGCGCGGAAACAGGTCTTTCGGCCCGCGGAGTCCGCCCCGACCAGCGATCACCCCGTACACTAGCACTATCCTACGCACATTAGGGACAATTTAACAATTTTGCGGAGGCCGATTAATCTACAACCCTGAACGTCTTTGAAATGTTGGAGGAAACCGGAGCACCCTGAGTAAAGACCCACGCAGGTCAAGGGGAGAACGTACAAACTCCACATAGACAGCATCCGTAGTCAGGATCGAGCCCGGGTCTCTGGCGTTGAGGCAGCAACTGTACCGCTGCGCCACTGTGCTGCGCAGAATTATATAACGGTTTCCTCCGACATAAACGCCCCCAATATGTGGTAATAATGTCCTGTTTGCCAGCTTGTTGACCCTCTGTGTTCCCCTCCTGCAGGGTTTAGTCGACGTTGCTGTGGACGGAGAGACGGGGACGTGAGCGGCCATTGAGGGCGGCCAGGGTGCCGGTGAGACCCCCCAACTGCTCGGTGTGTGGGCTGAGCTTCGAGGGGCTGAGCTTCGATGGAGAACCACATGACGGGGCACAACAAGGAGAAGCGTTATGAGTGCGACGTGTGTGGCAAGGCCTGGCAGAAGCCGAGCCATCTGGAGATCCACCGGCGGGAGCACACGGGAGAATGCCCCTTGACTGCTCGGAGTGCAGCAAGAGCTTTATCAGCTCCAGTTGCCTGCTGCAGTCAACCACGTGCACTCCAGCGAAAGGCCCTTCACCTGCTCCATCTTCGGCGAGAGCTTCAAAACGGTGCAACACCTGAACTTCCACCGGCGGGTGCACATGGGCGAGAAGCCCTATGGCTGCTCCACCTGCGACATGTGCTTTGTCCAGTTGGTGGGGCTACGGCAGCACCGGCGGGTGCACAGCAGTGAGCGGCCCTTCACCTGCTCCGACTGCGGCAAAGGCTTCAAGTCGTCGCCAGAGCTGAAGCAGCACAGGCGCCTGCACACCGGGGAGCGCCCATACACCTGCGCCCAGTGCGGCAAGGGCTTCACCTGCTCCACCTATCTGCTGTCCCACCAGCAGGTGCACACCACGCCCGTCCCGTCCCCAGCCCGGTGTGTGGAGATCGCTTTACCATGCCCTACCACGCCCTGTCTCACCAGCGCGTGCACACCACTACGACTGCCCGTACTGCGGTGAGGAGTTTGACAGCTCGCGGACGTTGCGGCAGCACCGGCGGACCCATGCCGGCGAGCAGCTGCTCCCACTGTGACAAGAGAGCACGGGGGCTGCGGGAGCACCAGTGGAACACACCGGAGAGAGACCCTTTGTGTGCGCTGAGTGTGGCAAGGGTTTCACCCGCCTTGACCACCTGCTGGAGCACCGACGAGTCCACACCGGCCAGCGCCCCTTCACCTGCCCTCTCTGCGGCAAGGTCTTTGCCCGCTCCTCCGGCCTGTTGGCCACGTGGATAGATAGGCGCTGTTTAGGAAGACACAAAATGCTGGAAGGAATGGGTAACGTTTCTGGGTCGAGACCCATCTTCAGTGTCGACCCGAAATGTCACCCATTCCTTCTCTCCAGAGATGCTGCCTGTCCCGCTGAGTTACTCCAGCACTCTGAAATGTCACCTATCCATGTTCTCCATAGATGCTGCCTGACCCGCTGAGTTACTCCAGAACTCTGTGAATGTCACTTATCCATGTTCTCCACAGATGCTGCCTGACCCGCTGAGTTACTACAGCACATTGTGTTAGTCACAGAGTGATACAGTGTGGAAACAGGCCCTCGGCCACACTTGCCCACACCGACCAACATGTCCCAGCTACACTAGTCCCACCTGCCAGTGTTTGGTCCATATCCCTCCAAACTTGTCCTATCCATGTAACTGTCGAACTGTTTCTTGGGATAGTCACAGCCTCAACTGCCTCCTCCGACAGTTTGTTCCATACTCCCACCACCCTCTGTGTGAAAAAGTTACCCCTCAGTTTCCTTTTAAATCTTTTCCCCTTCACCTTGAACCCATGTCCTCTGGTCCTCGATTCCCCCATTCTGGGCAAGAGATTCTGTGCATCTAACTAAATTGTGTTCTATCCAAGATTCCAGCATCTGCAGTATCTTGTGTCTCCCTCACCTATATCCACCTATCACTTCTGAAGAAGGGTCTCAACCTGAAACGTCACCCATTCTTTCTCTCTAGAGATGCTGCGTGTCCCGCTGAGTTACTCCAACATTTTGTGTCCACCTATCACTTGCCAGGCTTTGTCCAGCCCCCATCTCTCTTTTCCAGCTTCCTCCCCCCACACTCTCCACTCAGTCTGAAGAAGGGTCCTGACTCAAAACGTTGTCTGTCCATTCCCTCTAAAGCTGTGGAGGAACTCTGTGGGTCAGGCCGCATCTGTAGAGGGAAGGGAATCTAAGGCGACCACTCCCACCTCTCCTTTTCAACTTTCTCCACCCCCCACACCAAGCAGTCTGAAGAAGGGTCCTGACCTAGAATGTTGCCTGTCCATGCTCTCCAGAGGTGCAAGTTACTCCATGAGATCTCTCTTTCTAAACCAGCATCTGCCGTTCCTTCTTTACGTATGTGAAGAGGAAAACATTAGTTAAGACCAAAGTTGGACTCTTGAAGATTGAAAAAGGTGAATTTATTATGGGGAACAAGGAAATGGCAGATGAGTTGAACAGGTACTTTGGATCCGTCTTCACTAAGGAGGACAAACAATCTTCCTGATGTACCAGTGGCCAGAGGATCTGGGGTGATGGAGGAACTGAAGGAAATCCACATTAGGTAGGACATTGTGTTGGGTAGACTGATGGGACTGAAGGCTGATAAATCCCCAGGGCCTGATCGTCTGCATCCCAGGGTACTTAAGGAAGTGGCTCTAGAAATCGTGGACGCATTGGCGATCATTTTCCAATGTTCCATAGACTCAGGATCAGTTGCTGTGGATTGGAGGGTAGCTAATGTTATCCCACTTTTTAAGAAAGGCGGGAGAGAGAAAACATGGAATTATAGACCAGTTAGCTTGACATCGGTGGTGGGGAAGATGCTGGAGGCAATTATAAAAGATGAAATAGCCGCATATTTGGATAGCATTAACAGGATCGGTCCGAGTCAGCATGGATTTACGAAGGGGAAATCATGCTTGACTAATCTTCTGGAATTTTTTGAGGATGTAACTAGGAAAATGGACAAGGGAGAGCCAGTGGATGTAGTGTACCAGGACTTTCAGAAAGCATTTGATAAGGTTCCACATGGGAGATTTGGGGGCAAATTTAGGGCATATGGTATTGGGGGTAGAGTGCTGACATGGATAGAAAATTGGTTGGCAGACAGGAAACAAAGAGTAGGGATTAACAGGTCCCTTTCAGAATGGCAGGCAGTGACTAGTGGGGTAGCGCAAGGCTCGGAGCTGGGACCGCAGCTATTTATCATATACTTCAATGAATAGATTTAAAAGTAACATTAGCAAATTTGCAGATGAGACAAAGCTGGGTGGCAGTGTGAACTGTGAGGAGGATGCTATGGGAATGCAGTGGTGACTTGGACAGGTTGGGGGAGTGGGAAGATGCATTACAATGTGGATAAATGTGAGGTTATCCACTTTGGTAGCAGAAACAGGAAGGCAGATTATTATCTAAATGGTGTCAAGTTGGAAAATGCGGAGGTACAACGGGATCTGGGAGTTCTTGTTCATCAGTGACTGAAATTAAGCATGCAGGTACAGCAGGCAGTGAAGAAAGCGAATGGCATGTTTGTCTTCATAACAAGAGTAGTTGAGTTTAGGAGTAAAGAGGTCCTTCTGCAGTTGTATCGGGCCCTAGTGAGACCACACCTAGAGTATTGTGTACAGTTTTGGTCTCCAAATTTGAGGACGGACATTCTTGCTATTAAGGGAGTGCAGCATAGGTTTACAAGGTTAATTCCCGGGATGGCGGGACTGTCATATGCTGAGAGAATGTAGCGGCTGGGCTTGTACACTCTGGAGTTTAGAAGGGTGAGAGGGGATCTTATTGAAACATATAGGATTATTAAGGATTTGGATACGCTAGAGGCAGGAAACAAGTTCCCGATGTTGGGGGAGTCCAGAACCAGGGGTCACACACAGTTTAAGAATAAGGGGTAAGCCATTTAGAATGGAGATGAGGAAACACTTTTACACACAGTGAGTTGTGAGTCGGTGGAATTCTCTGCCTCACAGGGGAGGCAGGTTCTCTGGATACTATCAAGTGAGAGCTAGATAGGGGTCTTAATGTTAGCGGAGTAAGGGGATATGGGGAGAAGGCAGGAGCGGGATACTGATTGTGGATGATCAGCCATAATCACATTGAATGGTGGTGCTGGTTCGAAGGGCCGAATGGCCTACTCCTGCACCTATTCTCTCTTGTCTAATGTCTAATGTATCAGGACTAGGCGTGTATTCCACCCTACACTTGTGCTCGGTCCTCCAAGACCTGCTGGATCTCCCGGTTGCCAATCATTTTAACTTCCTTCCTACTCCCACACTGATCTTTCTGTCCTGGGCCTCCTCCATTGCCAGAGTGAGGTGACATGCAAACTGGAGGAACAGCACCTCATAGCTTACAGCCCAATGACATGAACATTGAAGTCTGCAAATTAAGGAAAAGCCTCCCTCCTAATCATGACCTGGAGTCTGTCCCGACCCCATCTCTTTTTTCCAGCTTTCTCCCCCGATTCCATCAGTCCAAAGAAGTGTCCAGACCCGACACGTCACCTGTCCATTCCTCTCCAGTGCCGACAGAACTCAACAGGTCAGCCATCCGTAGTGAGAAACGGATGGAGAAGTGTTCCTATTACAAGCTCTCCTTGGCGCTGTCAAGAATGTGGTGTCCATTCTTGGGATGGTATACAAGGTCCGAGCTGACCAGTCATCGACAGCCCCCCTTCCCTTCCCTCGTGGGCCATCTCTTTGTCATTCCTCAGTCTTCTTCTCGCTGGATGACAATCAGAACCATCTTGGCTTAACAGTAGATGTATCTTCTTCCTTTTGGCCTTTCGTTTCTGCAGGTATTTACAGCGGAATCAAAACTACTTCCCTTAGGTCCTGATCTTCCTTTTGTTTGAGTAAAGGTAGAACTTTTAACAGTTGCGATTGGTTTAGGATCTTGAATACTCCCATAGTGTAAATTTGACATGATCCGTACTTCCTTTTCTATGAAGTTCCCCAGATCAGGAAGCATGGCCTCTCGATTCTCATTTTCCTCTAACAGACCAGCTTTATCTTTTCTCTAAGTCTATAGGGCAGTTTTAGAATGATTATTTTCATATTGCTAACAACATTCATTTCTTGCATGTGGTCTAAGAGGGTAGTCGTTTCTTTCATACTTCTGAGCAATATCGCAAACTCCCGCAATGCTTTTGCATCTTCTGGCTGGATAGCTGTCCAAGCATTGGCCTTCTTCATGAGGATGTCTTTGGATCATGGAAGTTTAAAGGGACTTTTATGTAATGTGTCGGCAGCGAGCGGCGACTGCGGAGGGTTCAACAGCTCCGACCACGGGTGAACAAAAGGGGAAGATGATTGAACTTTATTACCTTCCATCACAGTGGGGAATGTGGATTCCGCTGTGGTGGATGTTTATGTTAGATTTTATTTGATATGGCTGTGTGTCTTGTTGCTTTTTACTCAGTATGGCTGTATGGTAACTCAAATATCACTGTACATTGGTGCATGTGACAATAAATTCCAACTTGAACTTGATCAGCTTTCGTCTATATATTAAAAAAAGGATAATGCTGACTGATCGTGCACAATTGTGACAGCTTGATTTCAAAGACAGGACAGGGGCATTCCCTGAGGGATTCGGGTGGTTGGAAGAGGTTTCGTCTATATTTCCCCCCTCGGCTGTTGGGAGGAAGGCGGCGGCACTCGGCCCATCGGGGCTAGGATGCGCGGGAGGAAGGCTGAGCTTGGATTGAGGCTTGGAAGGCTGAGCTCGCCTCCCCTGCCCCGACCCGCTCCGGTCCATCACGGAGCGGGAAGCGAGCAAACTCCACACGGACAGCGTCGGTGGTTGCCCTGCCTGGCGACAGGCCCTTCGGCCCCTCTCGTCCGTGCTACCCCGGGCTTTCTGCAACACAATCTTGCACAATTCTGCACTGGATATTGCATTTATTGCGTTTGTCATCACTGTATGTACACTGTTTGCTCTGGCGGGTGCGTGTGAACGGGCGATTTCATCACCTCCCGATCGATGTGCAGAACAACAAACTAATGAAGCATCTGGAACACAGTTCTCCTGGATTGCTGCAGGCTAAAGCATCATACTACTACCCTGTTGAGCCCCGTCAGTCCCACAGCACAGAAACACACAGCCATGCCTATCGAAACCAGCCCCACATGCACGCGTCAGGCCCCTCACCGCTGCACCACTGTGTATTTTTGTTATCTATCATTTCATTTATTACTCACACCAGCAGAGTTGTGCACAAATGGTTCACATTAATAATGTCAATCTGAGGGGCAACTTTTCCACACAGAGGGAGGTGGGTGTATGGAATGAGCTGCCGGAGGAGGTAGTTGAGGCAGGGACTATCACAATGTTTAGGAGACACTTGGATTGGACAGGTTTGGAGGGACATGGGCCAAACGCGGGCAGGTGGGAACAGTGTAGATGGGGCATGTTGGTCGGGGTGGGACGAATGTAGATGGGGCATGTTGGTCGGGGTGGGACTAGTGTAGATTGGGCATGTTGGTCGGGGTGGGACTAGTGTAGATGGGGCATGTTGGTCGGGGTGGGACTAGTGTCGATGGGGCATGTTGGTCGAGGTGGGACTAGTGTAGATGGGGCATGTTGGTCGAGGTGGGATTAGTGTAGATGGGGCATGTTGGTCGGGGAGGGACTAGTGTAGATTGGGCATGTTGGTCGGGGTGGGACTAGTGTAGCTGGGGTATGTTGGTCGGGGTGGGACTAGTGTCGACAGGTGGCGCAATGGGCTAAGTGTTCGGCTGGCAACCGGAAGGTAGCCGGTTCGAATCCCGCTTGGAGTGCATACTGTCGTTGTGTCCTTGGGCAAGACACTTCACCCACCTTTGCCTGCGTGTGAATGTGTGTGAATGTGTGTGAGTGATTGGTGGTGGTCGGAGGGGCCGTAGGCGCAGATTAGCAGCCACGCTTCCCTCAGTCTGCCCCAGGGCAGCTGTGGCTACAGAAGTAGCTCACCACCACCGAGTGTGACTGAGGAGTGAATGAATAATGCGATGTAAAGCGCCTTGAGTATTAGAAAGGCGCTATATAAATCCCATCCATCATTATTATTATTAGTGTCGATGGGGCATGTTGGTCGAGGTGGGACTAGTGTAGATGGGGCATGTTGGTCGGGGTGGGACTAGTGTAGATGGGGCATGTTGGTCGAGGTGGGACTAGTGTAGATGGGGCATGTTGGTCGGGGTGGGACTAGTGTAGATTGGGCATGCTGGTTGGGGTGGGACTAGTGTAGATGGGGCATGTTGGTCGGGGTGGGACTAGTGTCGATGGGGCATGTTGGTCGAGGTGGGACTAGTGTAGATGGGGCATGTTGGTCGAGGTGGGACGTGTAGATGGGGCATGTTGGTCGAGGTGGGACTAGTGTAGATGGAGCATGTTGGTCGGGGTGGGCAGGTGGGACTAGTGTAGATGGGGCATGTTTGTCGGGGTGGGACCAGTGTAGATGGGGCATGTTGGTCGGGGTGGGACTAGTGTAGATGGGGCATGTTGGTCGGTGTGGGACTAGTGTCGATGGGGCATGTTGGTCAAGGTGGGACTAGTGTAGATGGGGCATGTTGGTCAGGGTGGGACTAGTGTAGATGGGGCATGTTGGTCGGTGTGGGACTAGTGTCGATGGGGCATGTTGGTCGAGGTGGGACGTGTAGATGGGGCATGTTGGTCGAGGTGGGACTAGTGTAGATGGAGCATGTTGGTCGGGGTGGGCAGGTGGGACTAGTGTAGATGGGGCATGTTTGTCGGGGTGGGACCAGTGTAGATGGGGCATGTTGGTCGGGGTGGGACTAGTGTAGCTGGGGCATGTTGGTCAGGGTGGGACTAGTGTAGATGTGGCATGTTTGTCGGGGTGGGACTAGTGTAGATGGGGCATGTTGGTCGGGGTGGGACTAGTGTAGATGGGGCATGTTGGTCGGGGTGGGACTAGTGCAGATGGGGCATGTTGGTCGGGGTGGGACTAGTGTAGATGAGGCATGTTGGTGGGGCATGTTGGTCGGTAGATGGGGGATATTGGTCGGGGGCGGGACTAGTGTAGATGGGGCATGTTGGTCGGGGTGGGACTAGTGTAGATGGGGCATGTTGGTCGCGGTGGGACTAGTGTAGATGGGGCATGTTGGTCGGGGTGGGACCAGTGTAGATGGGGCATGTTGGTCGGGGTGGGACTAGTGTAGATGGAGCATGTTGGTCGGGGTGGGACTAGTGTAGATGGGGCATGTTGGTTGGGGCGGGACTAGTGTAGATGGGGCATGTTGGTCGGGGTGGGACTAGTGTAGATGGGGCATGTTGGTTGGGGCGGGACT
This sequence comes from Malacoraja senta, assembly GCA_038087875.1. Classification (NCBI taxonomy): domain Eukaryota; kingdom Metazoa; phylum Chordata; class Chondrichthyes; order Rajiformes; family Rajidae; genus Malacoraja; species Malacoraja senta. Next base: position 227,706 of record JAXLNO010000462.1, on the reverse strand, counting down.
AGTGTAGATGGGGCATGTTGGTCGTGGTGGGACTAGTGTAGATGGGGCATGTTGGTCGGGGCGGGACTAGTGTAGATGGAGCATGTTGGTCGGTGTGGGACTAGTGTAGATGGGGCATGTTGGGCCGAGGGAAGGGCCTGTTTCCATGCTGGGCTGTTTCCATGCCTGTTTCCATGCTGTGACGCTATGAGCTTCCAAGACTAACATTCTCCTTTCTCTGGGTCATTCATTGTTAATAAAGAAAGTTTACTTTTCCTGTTTCAATGTCCACAGTAAAGTCTAGTCAGAAGTGAGCCCACCTGCTTCAGCCATGATGAATTAACAAATCATCACTGTTCACTTCTCAGACGTTAGAATTGGTCAGAACATTCCCTCCACTGTGACCCTTGACACCAATGTCCCTCGGGGTCAAGACCTTGCCACCCACAACTTGTGGCCAGGTCTCAGGCCAATGGGATCCAGACGTCCGTCCACTGGTCAGAACATTCCGTCCACCCTGACCTTTGACACCAATGACCCTCAGGGTCTTGACCTTGCCACCCACAACGTCCGTCAACTGGTCAGAACACCATTTCAGCCACATGAGCAGCAAAGATGAGATGAGATAGAATATGGGAAAGACATTGAGAACCTTCTGTCCTGAAGGGCCGAATGGCCTAGTCCTGCACCTATTGTCAGGATAACAATCCATCCCTCAACATCAGCAAGACAAAAGAGTTAGCGTTTACAAGAACGATCCCAGGAATGAGTGGGTTAACGTACGATGAGCGTTTGTCGGCGCTGGGCCTGTACTTGCTGGAGTTTCGAAGATTGGGGGGGGGAGGGGTGGGGGGGCATTGAAACGTCACCGAACAGTGAAAGGCCCGGATAGAGAGGATGTTTCCACTAGTGGGAGAGTCTAGGACCAGAGGGCACAGCCTCAGAATTAAAGGACCTTCCTTTTGGAAGGAAATGAGGTGGAATTTCTTTAGCCAGAGGGCGGTGAATCTGTGGGATTCGTTGCCACAGACGGCGGTGGAGGCCACAAGTCAGTGGGTATATTTGAGGCAGAGATAGATAGATTGTTGATTAGTGCGGGTGTCAGGGGTTATGGGGAGAAGGCAGGAGAATGGGGTTAGGAGGGAGACATAGATCAACCATGATTGAATGGCGGAGTAGACCTGATGGGCCGAATGGCCTAATCCTGATTCTGTGTGTTATGGTCGTCTCTGACTTGAAGAAATGCAAGCAGCCACTTTAATTGCTAAGAGCAATTAATCAACAGAGGGCAATTATTGTCCCGCAGACAACTACTGCCCCAGGTGGATATCATGATGTGTGCAACAAACATTGATTGGCCACTGGTGGGCGAAGAGTTAATATGGTAATGGCTTGATTGAAGCTGATTAGAAAATTGTCAGTTGCTGTGTATAAAAGGGGGGAGTTGTGGGAGTGTCTGAGTGCAGTTGTCCTGGGCTGTGGATAGGAGCAGTGGTCCTGGGTCTTTACACTGGCATCAGCCAATCTTCCCTGTCCCGCCCGCAACTGGTCCAAAACGCCGCAGCGAGACTCCTGACGGGCACCCGAAAAAGGGACCACATCACCCCGATCCTGGCCTCTCTCCACTGGCTCCCTGTGCGGTTCCATATAAATTTCAAGATCCTCCTCCATGTCTACAAAGCCCTCAATGGGCTTGCCCCCACCTACATAAAAAGTCTTCTTACCCACCACTCCACCTCCAGGCCCCTCAGATTGGCTGACTTGGGGTTGCTGAATATCCCGCGGTCTAGGCATAAGCTCAGGGGCGACCACGCCTTTGCGGTTGCAGCCCCTACCTAGACTGTGGAACAGCATCCCCTTTCCCATCAGAACTGCCCCCTCCATCGACTCTTTTAAGTCAAGATTAAAGACTTATCTATACTCCCAAGCCTTTCCTGACATCCTCTGAGTGAGGGCTACAAGTATATATGTATGTAGTTTGTTTTGTTTGTGCTATTCTTATAACACATGTAAAGCACTTTGGCCAACGAGAGTTGTTTTTTAAATGTGTTATATAAATAAATGTGACTTGACTTGACTTGACTTGAATTGGGCAGCTCAGTCAGGGAGTTCACTGTTTGTGTGAAGTGTGTCTTTGACATAGCTGGCATGTTGCTGTGGCAGTTTGATTATGAAAATAGTCAATTAATCTTCTACCCTGTAGGATTCAGTACTGCAGACATTTCAATTTCACTGTACCTTAATTGGTACATGTGACAATAAACTGACTTTGAAACTTTGGGCCTAGAGTTATTTTTCCAGGCCCAGTCCATCCAGTGTTTGATATTTTGAGGTGAATGTAGAATCTTCTCACCTGCTGTTGTTTCTCCCTCTACAGTCACTCTACTTGTTTCTGGTTGATGTGCCAAGGTCTTTGGAGATCTTCTAATGTCCCCAGTTTTCTATGGTTTGTGATATATGGGCTTTGTCAACTTGCTGTTCCAAGTACTGTTTGTGATAGAGGGTATCCTGACTGCACTTGTGAGTACCTGCTTATTTTTTGACTTCAGAAGCTCAACAATTTTCTTTTAGCCATGATTGCAATTTGGACAGGTTCATTTAGATGTAAAAGTTCATAATATTTCCTGCAATAACGCTTTAGATCTATGTAATTCTCTAGCAGGGTTGCAGGCAATCAAGTTGTTAATTATATTCTGCAGCACCTCTTCCATTCTCTTGCAGACACCTTTCACAGGTTATGTGTTTGAATCTTGTCTCCAAAAGCTGCTACATTCAATATGCGGGAAGGCAGGCAATTAGCACATGTTATATTTGTTTTAAAGTTCCTACTTATCATCTGTCCTTCTTCCTTTCTCATCCTCGCAGGCCGACAATTAACACAGTCCTCAATGGTTTTTAAGTGCATGTTTGTTTACTTTCTGTAGCACAATCCATTCTCTTGGAAGACATGCAGGCAGCTTTCAGAAGTCGTTTTAACACACCAGAGGATGATCTTTGTTAAACTGTCAACAATGGGCACCAAATCTGGGGCTGCTGGAACCAATTTGTTGAGGCCATTTTTAGGAACCTAACAAAGGTACAGACCACACACAGTATTTTGTTCACGTATGCGCGTACATATTCACAGGGCCTATGAGAGAGTGGTGCATGGGGTACATCATACCTGAGCCCGGAGGCCAAAGGAGGGGGCTGGGAATTTCCTGAAATCTCAGAAAATGTTTGCATATATATTGTGAAGACTAACATTCACATTTTGTGGGAGCCGACATAGATTTATAGAAACATAGAAAATAGGTGCAGGAGTAGGCCATTCGGCCCTTTGAGCCAGCACCGCCATTCAATGTGATCATGGCTGATCATCCCCAATCAGTACCCCGTTCCTGCCTTCTCCCCATATCCCCTGACTCCACTATTTTTAAGAGCCCTATCTAGCTCTCTCCTGAAAGCATCCAGAGAACCTGCCTCCACCTCCCTCTGAGGCAGAGAATTCCACAGATTCACCACTCTCTGTGAGAAAAAGTGTTTCCTCGTCTCCGTTCTAAATGGCTTACTCCTTATTCTTAAACTGTGGCCCCTGGTTCTGGACTCCCCCAAAATCGGGAACATGTTTCCTGCCTCTAGTGCGTCCAAGCCCTTAACAATCTTATATGTTTCAATGAGATACCCTCTCATCCTTCTCAACTCCAGGGTGCACAAGCCCAGCTGCTCCATTCTCTCAGCATATGACAGTCCCGCCATCCCAGGAATGAACCTTGTAAACCTATGCAAGAATGTCCTTCCTCAAATTGGGGGACCAAAACTGCACACAATACTCCAGGTGTGGTCTCACTAGGGCTCTGTACAACTGCAGGACCTCTTTGCTCCTATATTCGATTCCTCTTGTTATAAAGGCCAACATGCCATTCGCTTTCTTCACTGCCTGCTGTACCTGCATACTTACTTTCATAGACTGATGTACAAGGACCCCCGGATCCCGTTGTACTTCCCCTTTTCCCAAATTGATGCCATTTAGATAGTAATCTGCCTTCCTGTTTTTGCTACCAAAGTGGATAACCTCACATTTATCTACATTAAACTGCATCTGCCATGCATCTGCCCACTCCCCCAACCTGTCCAAGTCACCCTGCATTCTCATAGCATCATCCTCACTGTTCACACTGCCACCCAGCTTTGTGTCATCTGGAACCGGGAGATCCAGCAGGCCTTGGCAGACCGAGCGCAAGTGTAGGGTGTAATGCACGCCCATTCTAGATACAAGGAACAGCAGATGCTGGTTTACAAAAAGAGACCCAATCTCCTGGAGTAACTTGCACGTGTGGAGAGCATGGACAGGCAACATTCCAGCACAGGACCCTTCATAGAAACGTAGAAAATAGATGCAGGAGTTGGCCATTCGGCCCTTCGAGCCAGTACCGCCATTCAATATGATCATGGCTGATCATCCAACTCGGTATGCTGTACCTGCCTTCTCTCCATACCCCCTGATCCCTTTAGCCACAAGGGCCACATCTAACTCCCTCTTAAATATAGCCAATGAACTGGCCTCAACTACCTTCTGTGGGAGAGAATTCCAGAGATTCACCACTCTCCAGACTGCTTGGTGTGGGGGTAGAGAATGTTGGAAAGGAGAGGTGGGAGTGGTTGCCTAAGATTCCCTTCCCTCTACAGATGCGGCCTGACCCAATGAGTTCCTCCACTGCTTTAGAGGGAATGGTCAGACGACGTTTAGAGTCAGGACCCTTCTTCAGACTGAGTGGAGAGGGTGGGGGGGGGAGGAAGCTGGAAAGAGAGATGGGGGCTGGACAATGCCTGGCAATAGATAAGTGGACACAAAATGCTGGAGCAACTCAGCGGGACAGGCAGCATCTCTAGAGAGAAGGAATGGGTGACGTTGCAGATTGAGACCCTTCTTCAGAAGTGATAGGTGGATATAGGTGAGGGAGACACAAGAAACTGCAGATGCTGGAATCTTGGATAGAACACAATTTAGTTAGATGCACAGAATCTCTTGCCCAGAGTGGGGGAATCGAGGACCAGAGGACATGGGTTCTAGGTGAAGGGGAAAAGATGATACAATGATACAATTTATTTGTTGTCATTTGAACCTCATTGAGGTTCAAACGAAATTTGGTTTCTGCAGTCATACAAACAAGTAGAAGAACCAAGACACAACACAATTTACACAAACATTCATCACAGCGAATCTCCTCCTCGCTGTGATGGAAGGCAAAGTCTTATCTCTCCCCTGCACTCCCCATTCTCCTCCCGATGTCAGAGTCAAAGCCCCCGGTGGGCGATGGTAAATAAGTCCCGCAGTCATTAAAGCCACGCCGGGCGATGCAAGGCCGCGCTCCTGGTCTTGTTGTTGGAGCCCCCGGTAGGAATATAATAGGAATCTGAGAGGTAACTTTTTCACACAAGGGGTGGTGGGTGTATGGAACAAGCTGCCAGAGTAGGTAGTTGAGGTTGGGACTATCCCAACGTTTAAGAAACAGTTAGACAGGTACATGGATAGTAAAGGTTTGGAGGGATATGGACCAAACGCAGGCAGGTGGGACTAGTGTATCTGCGACATGTTGGTAGGTGTGGGCCAGTTGGGCCGAAGGGCCTGTATCCACAGCAAAGATCCTATAGCGAGCAAGATAGCCCACTCGACGAAAAAGACGTTGTAGGGTCATCGGCAGATTCATGGGTCATCTCCGGCCCCATTTCCGTAACCAACTTTCGTCTCCGCTCTCCTATCTTTGCTTTCATATTGGTATTATTTTACCAAATACCGAGTTGTGAACAGTGGGATTAATTGAATTACAGAGTGCAAATGTTATACAAACATCAACTCAAACATGAGCCATTTAAAAAAAAAATAATAATAAAACATTAAATAAAGAAAATTAACAGAATTTGCTACCAAAGTGGATAACCTCACATTTATCCGCATTAAACTTCATCTGCCATCCATCTGCCCACTCCCCCAACCTGTCCAAGTCACCCTGCATTCTCATAGCATCCTCCTCACAGTTCACACTGCACTCAGCTTTGTGTCATTTGCAAATTTGCTAATGTTACTTTTAATCCCATCATCCAAATCATTGATGTATGTTGTAAATAGCTGCGGTCCCAGCACTGAGCCTTGCCCTCACTAGTCACTGCCTGCCATTCTGAAGGGGACCCGTTAATCCCTACTCTTTGTTTCCTGTCTGCCAACCACTTCTCTATCCATGTCAGCACTCTACCCCAATACCATGTGCCCTAATTTTGCCCACTATGTGGAACCTTATCAAATGCTTTCTGAAAGTCCAGGTACACTACATCCACTGGCTCTCCCTTGTCCATTTTCCGAGTTACATCTTCAATAAATTCCAGAAGATTAGTCAAGCATGATTTCCCCTTTGTAAATCCATGCGGACTTGGACCGATCCTGTTACTGCTATCCAAATATGCGGCTATTTCATCTTTTTTATTTATTTATTGATTTATTAGAAGTACATTACATTACAACCACATACATTAGTACTCGTCACATATATCTTCTTACAATTAATGTACTCAGTTTGTTTTTTACACTAATAAAGGGAAAGGATGAGATTGAGAGAAAGAAGAAAGTGAAGGAAAAGGTGAAAGTGTAGAAAACATGACAACAAGAAAGAACGAAGACCCTACAAGAACGAAATTAAAAACAAAAGAAAAAGAGTTAAGAAATAGACCCTAGAAAAGAAGAAAGAGAAAGAGGGAAAAGAGAAAAACAAATAGTTTTTGTAAGCATCACGCAAATGGGACATACCAACTCTCCAACTTTCACCCCCCCTTACCTGACCTCAGTTTTTTTTAAGGTACTTTTGCACCCTATATTTGTAATTATTCTATAAATGCAGACCACGTCAGGTGGAAGTGATCTGGTTTACCTGGCAGGAGGAGTCTTATCTCTTCTAGGTGTAATGTTTCGAACATATTTGAAATCCACATGTTTATAGTTGGTATTGGAGCCTTTTTCCAAAATTTTAGGATTAGCTTTTTTCCAGTAATTAACCCATAGTCTATTAGTTTCTTTTGGAACACATTTAGTTCTGGACCATCTTCCGTTATTCCAAAGATAATCCATTCTGCTTTGGGTAGGCTATTTCATCTTTTATAATTGACTCCAGAATCTTCCCCACCACCGATGTCAGGCTAACTGGTCTATAATTCCCCGTTTTCTCTCTCCCGCCTTTCTTAAAAAAATGGGATAACATTAGTGGGAGGGGGCATCCGCCGCTGTTTTAGTTGTCCGGACCTGGGTGTGGGGCGGGCGGGAGTGGGAGTGGGAGTGTGAGGGCATGTGTGTGGGTGTGGGTGTGTGTGTGTGTAAGTGGGTGTGTGTGTGGGTGTATGTGAGTGGGTGAGTGAGTGTGTGTCTGAGTGTGTGTGTTAGTGGGAGGATGAATTTTGTAAATGCACAGTTAAAACCATTAGATCTGTTGAGCTTGTTAACATACTTGGTGACCTGTTCCCAAATGTTTGTGTTAGCTTAAGAATACTATTTACCAATTCCAGCAACAGTAGCTTCTGCAGAGAGGTCACTATACGTGCGCGGTCTTGGAAGAGATGGTTCACAACACACACAGTTGGTGTGTGTAGATGCAGGGCATTTGCAAACTCAAGCTGATTAAGAATTATTTAAGGTCTACAATGTCTCAGGAACGTCTTGTGGATTTGGCCAGGCTAAGTATTGAATCAAACATTGCTACAACAATACATTTTCATGCTGTGATTTGAATTTTTTTACAAAAAAATGCCAGGAAAGCTCTTTATTTAAAGTAAATACTAAGCCTATCTACCTTCTTTTACTTTATACTAATAATGATGTCTTCTGATGATCAGTTCTGCATTGAAATAGAAAAGGTTGTTTCAATGTGAATTCTTTCTCCTTATCTGTATTGTAGCATAAACAAAGATGTTTAAAACAAATGTGGTTTCTTCTTTCTGATCCTTTTATATTATTTATATTTATTGATATATATCATGGAGGGAGTATTGGAGCATAAGGCTTTAAATGCAGAAAATCAACAGGGCGCTCCATTCCACCCCTCTCTCATCTTCCATACCCCTTTTTGCCTTACAGCTCATGGCATAAAACTGTAGTGGATTTCTATGGATGACTAATGGAGAAGGGAAGGGGGCCCGAAAGCAACTTTGTACCCACTGATAAAATTCCTCTGAGGCCCTGCATATACACACACGAACTGTGTGTGTTGTGAACCATGTCTTCCAAGATGCGCACGTATAGTGAAGCATTTCTCAAGTTCTGTTTCACAAGCATTGTTCAAAAATCCGTGGTCAAGCCGCCATGTGTTATCTGTGCCAAGGTTTTAAGCCACGGGAGCATGAAGCCCAGCAAATTGAAGATCCATTTGGAGTCTTGTCACACCAACCTGGCGGAGACTATTTCAAACGAAAAGAAGTCGCACTCCAGTGTTCCCGCATCCACAGTCAAAAAGGCTCAACAGAGGATGTACTTCATGCGGCAGCTGAGGAAGCACAATCTGCCACAGGCAATCATGGTCCAATTCTACAAGGCCTCACCTTTTCCATCATGGTCTGGTTTGGCTCAACCACCAAGCACGACACCTGGAGGCTGCAGCGAATCGTCTGATCAGCTGAGAAGGTTTTTGGCTGCAACCTTCCCTCTATTGATGAACTGTACAATGCAAGGGTCAGGAAGCGAGCGGGTAAGATCATCTCTGACCCCTCTCACCCTGACCTGTGGTCGGTTGCAGATCCGGCTTCAAAGCCTTCGTGAAGTATGTCGCTCCCCATGTCTCCTTCACCCACTGCATGATACATCGCCATGCTTTAGCGATGAAGACTCTCCCTCCTGGTCTTCGAGAAGTGCTTTCAGATGTGGTGAACATTGTGAACCACATCCGAGGGAGCGCAACAAACTCGAGAATCTTCAAAGTATGTGTGAAGAAATGGGCGCCGATTTCACGCTCTGTGTGGAATATCAGAACTGATATTCCACACAGAGATGCGCTGACTTTCACGTGGTCAAGTTCTCAATCGTGTGATTCAACTTCGAGATAAATAGTGCTGTTCTTGGAGATAGGGTGGACTGAGAAGGAGAATCAGATTCATGAAAATATGCAGGATGAACTGTTCGTGATGAAGGCTGACTTGTTCGCCGAGGTGAATTCCTTGAACCTGTCACTTCAAGGAAACCTCCCAATGCTACACACAGCTCATGACAAAGTGGCAGCGTTCAGGAGGAAGATTCATCTTTATCAGAGAAGAGTCCAGGACGGTGACACGACTATCTTCCCTGAGATGTCGACTCTCCTGGATGCTATGCCAGATGCTGAATGCCACTTCCACGAGATCTCAACCCACCTTCTGCAATTAGTAAGCCATCGAACATTACTTCCCCGGACTGGACGACCGCTCTCGTGATGAGTGGATGCTCTGACCCTTTTCCATTGAAGACGGTGCCATCAGCGATACTGATGTGACTGCGAAGGTTGAATTTTACCGAATTTGTGAAGATGCGCAGCTCAAGAGTGACTTCATGGAACAAGAGCTCGCCACGTTTAGGCTGAAAGTGAAGAACTGTCCTGTTGTTTCGAATAGGGGCTAGTGGAATCAAGGGATATGGGGAGAAGGCAGGCACGGGTTATTGATTGGGGACGATCAGCCATGATCACAATGAATGGCAATGCTGGCTCGAAGGGCCGAATGGCCTCCTGCTGCACCTATTTTCTATGTTTATGTTTCTAGGGCCCTGACCCTATTGGTTCATTCCCCATCAACCTATCGCCGTGTGGCTGGATTCTCAACCATGGTAACTCTGGAAACAATAGGCTTGTGATCGATGCTGACATGAGTTGCTGCCTGTCGAGCATTCGTCCTCGTTTTGATTGCCTGATGGCTGCGAAGCAATTTCAGCCATCCCATTGACTGAGCATTGGCGGACGTGTTTTAATACATTTTCAAGTTTTGTTTCGGGGGCCATGGTACTGACCAAGAATGTCACATGCCAGCATTCACCGGCTGTCCGACCACTCTCACCATCCATCGTTGGGCACCATCCTCCACAGCATCCATCGGCCTACCGACAAGCCCGACCCACTGACCCTGACCCTAACCCTAACCCTAGCTGTACATTTGTTATTTATCATTTTAATGTATTAGTTCACATCATAACTTTATGAAGATAAATCAATTGAAAAACAAAATGATCAACAAGGTTAGCATTACCTTTATCCTTGGAAACCTTGTTATTTTTTTGATGTAATGAGGAGGCAGCCATAATCCCAGAGTCCTAGCTGCCTAGAGACCATAAAACAAAGCGCAGGATTGGTCAATTTGCGTCCGACCTCAATGTCAAATGTGCATTGATTGGACAATTACTACTCGGAAAATTGGAAGTTTTTGTCATATTTAAACAAAATGTGCAGGTTTTGTTCTTCACGAGTTTCAGGTATGATTTATATAATATTTTTACACAATATTTTAAAAATTCAGGTGGTTCCGTGAGTTGGATCACAAACCTGAACGAAAAAGCTCCTCGGCCCACAGTCTAAATAGTGGGGTTTCATGACATCGCACATTGTGTGAGTGAAGAGCAGAAAGAACGGCAAGAAGGTAATTCTCATAATGTTGATGTTGTTGACACATTGTAAAGTTAATTTTATTTCTTCCAGTTTCGACAGTTGGATCAACTACCCAGTGCGCCACGTGCAGAGGTGGAAGATCCACTTAAGGGGACATCAGCGATGAACCCCTCCACCAGTCACCAGCACTCCAGGAGGAGGATTTCACATGCCAGCCAGAGTGGAGACTCCTCACCTGGTGACAATGAAGACACAGGCGGACAGAAAGAACAGTTCAGGGTTGTAAGTCCATAGTTTAAAAAATCTGCACATTTAACTTCTCATTCACCAATGCATCCATCCACCATTGTGCTGTTTACATGGTTATTTATGTTTTAGCTCATTGAACAGGTAAAGGAGACCTTAAAAATGTTAGCACGTGAACGCAACGCCAGCACGCCGCAGGAGGAGTGTCCTCAAAATGACAGATTTTGTTGCCTCAATAGTTAACAGTAAACCTTCAGAAGACATGATGTCTTTCACGAGAGTCCTTCTGAATCATGCCATGGATTACTGCGATAAGGTCAATATGTTATTTCATTTCTCTGTCATTCTGTGATCGTTTGGCCGCAATATCTGACCTTAAAATTAATTTCTTAGATGAGATAATCACAATGATTTCATGTGTGTTGTAGTTTGCGCAGCCGATGCCACAAGTGGGACTTGAACAGGTGGCACCACGTCACATATTTCCAATGGCGCATCCTTCGCATTATTAGACAAGAGACAATAGACAATCAGGTGCAGGATTCGGCCCTTCGAGCCAGCACCGCCATTCAATGTGATCATGGCTGATCATCCCAAATCAGTATCCTGTTCCTGCCTTCTCCCCATACCCCCTGACTCTGCTATCTTTAAGAGCCCTATCTAGCTCTCTCTTGAAAGTATCCAGAGAACCGGCCTCCACCGCCCTCTGAGGCAGAGAATTCCACAGACTCACCACTCTCTGTGAGAAAAAGTGTTTCCTCGTCTCCATTCTAAATGGCTTACTCCTTATTCTTAAACTGTGGTCCCTAGTTCTGGACTCCCCCAACATCGGAAACATGTTTCCTGCCTCTAGCGTGTCCAAACCCTTAACAATCTTATATGTTTCAATAAGATCCCCTCTCATCTTTCTAAACTCCAGAGTGTACAAGCCCAGCTGCTCCATTCTCTCAGCATATGACAGTCCCGCCATCCCAGGAATTAACCTTGTAAACCTACGCTGCACACCCTCAATAGCAAAAATGTCCTTCCTCAAATTAGGGGACCAAAACTGCACACAATACCCCAGGTGTGGTCCCACTAGCGCCCTGTACAACTGGAGAAGGACCTCTTTGCTCTTATACTCGACTCCTCTTGTTATAAAGGCCAACATGCCATTTGCTGTCTTCACTGCCTGCTGTACCTGCATGCTTACTTTTATTGACTGATGAACAAGGACCCCCCAGATCCTGTTGTACTTCCCCCTTTCCCAACTTGACATCATTTAGTTAGTAATCTGCCTTCCTGTTTCTGATACCAAAGTGGATAACCTCACATTTATCCACATTAAACTTCATCTGCCATGCACCTGCCCACTCACCCAACCTGTCCAAGTCACCCTGTATTCTCATAGCATCCTCCTCACAGTTCACACTGCCACCCAGCTTTGTGTCATCTGCAAATTTGCTGATGTTACTTTGAATCCCTTCATCCAAATCATTGATGTATATTGTAAATAGCTGCGGTCCCAGTATCGAGCCTTGCGGTACCCCACTAGTCACTGCCTGCCATTCTGAAAGGGACCCTTTAATCCCTACTCTTTGACTTTGAGTCCTGAAAAGCGCTATATAAATAAAATCTATTATTATTATTATTATTATTATTATTATTACTCTTTGTTTCCTGTCTGACAAACAATTTTCTCTCCATGTCATCGCTCTACACCCAATACAAAGTGCCCTAATTTTGCCCACTAATCTCTTATGTGGGACCTTATCAAATGCTTTCTGAAAGTCCAGGTACACTACATCCACTGGCTCTCCCATGTCCATTTTCCTTGCACACATGCCCCATCTACACTAGTCCCACAGTTATGGAAACAGGCCCTATACAAACTTCCCAACACCCAACAACATGCCCCATCTACACTAGTACCAGAGTCACGGAAACATGCCCTTCAGCCAAACTTGCCCACAACGACCAACGACCAACATGTCCCATCTGCATTAGTCACCCAGCATGGAAACAGGCCTTCAGCCCAAATTGCCCACACCGGCCAACATGCCGCATGTACGCTAGTCCTAGAGTCACAGAGTCACAGAAATAGTCCCATCAGCCCAAATTGCCCACACCAACCAACAGGCCCCATCTACATTAGTCCCAGAGTCACGGAAACAGGCCCTTCCTTCAGCCCAACTTGCCCACACCAAACAACATGCCCCATCTACACTAGTGCCAGAGTCACGGAAACAGGTCCTTCAGCCCAACTTGCCCACACCGACCAACATGCCCCATTTACACTAGTCGTAGAGCCACAGAAACAGTCCCTTCTGCCCATCTTGCCCACACCGACCAACATGCCCCATCTACACTAGTCCCACCTGCCTGAGTAACTCAGTGGGTCAGGCAGCATCTCTGGAAAAACAAGAGATTTTGTTATGGAACAAAAGGGTTCTTACCCACAATATCACTCCTCTTCCTCCAGCGATGTTGCCTGGCCCGCTGAGTTACACAAGCACTCTGTGTCTATCTGCAATAAAATGTTGATCAGTGATAATTGTTAATGATTGAAGCACAATGTGGAACAAGGAGCTGGAACAGATGCAGGCATAATGTAGAATATTGGGTTGAAGGGGCATTCTTACTGTGAACCCAGTGACTTGGAAAAATAAGTCTCCTGTGGATTGGAGTAAGGATGTGTAAAATTCCCCAAAGACCGATCCAATCTGTCTCCAATGTTTGGAGACCCTTTGAAAATGTGAAGATGAGATTTCTGAGGATATTGCCAAGAATTATTGTTGCTGCCAAGTCAAACCAGGACTTTGTAGATGATATATGCATGTGCCTTTAATATAGTGACCTCATCACTACTAACCACTCCCCATATCACAAGTATAACTACAACCTCCCCACCCACAGATCGCTCTCTAGTTCCTGTGACAGACCACGTACAGCAAGTGCAATATGTAATGCTCCAGTATGAATAAAGATAGTAAAGTAACGATGAGTCGTTATAGCATCTTTACATGGTGTCAGACCTCTTACCTTGCGCCTCCTGTCTATCGGTTTATCATTTAATTTTGTCCCAGTTTTTTGTTTCCCCAACCTTCTCATTTCCTCGTCATGGCCACTTTTGCCCGTAAGCCCGATGTGCTCGTTTACGATTCTGACATTGCCCATCGATGGGATGTCTTCAGACGTGACTTTGACCACTATGTCACGATCGCTCATCCTGCCGCCACCCCAGAGCTCACAGCCTCTCTGCTTCTCAACTTGGCTGGTCCCGAGGCCCTGGCTCGGTCAGACTTCTTCGTCTACGCTGCGGGAGAATCTGCTCGGGACCCGGTATGTCTGTTGGCTAAGTTTACTGCTATTTGTGACATTCCAACAAACTGCATCTTAGAACGTTTTAAACTGTTCGCGCGGCGTCAGCTCCCTGGGGAATCTGCAGAGAACTATGTTGCTGCGCTGCGGCACCTGGCCAGGCGGTGCCGCCTCAACACGCTGACCCCCGAGGAGATTATTAGGGAACTTCTGGTTTACGGTCTCCGCGACGATAAGCTCAGGGCCGAACTTTTGCGGAGGCCCGATCTGACTTTGAACGATGCAATGCACGCCACTCGCTGTCACCTCGGCGGTGTCACCGGCTGACCATGATATTAACCTTGCCAGCACTTCCAGCCGTCTGATGAACACGCCCCGGTCGCGACCCCCGGGGTCGCTCACTGCTCAAGGGAGACGTGCCCCGGGGTTTGGAACTGCTCCCGGGAGACGTGCCCGGCAAAGGTGCCCTAATTGTAACTTCACCACTCATCAATACAATGTATGCCCTGCCTTGGGTAAAACGTGTAATGTCTGCAAGAAATTGAACCACTTCGCTGCGGCCTGTCGTTCCCATGGGAAGCCTTTCGCTGCATTTTAAACAACTTGGTACAAGCTGATAGTGAGCTCAGCTCCCCGTGCTATTTCGACGGACAGTCTGTATCTGAATCCGACTCCTATCAGGGTGAGACCAGCCTGTTTACTGTGTTGGATGCACCTGCTATGATAACAGACCCTTCAGTTCGAGTAACTGTGAACAACTCGACCTTCACTGCTAAGATTGATACCGGGGCGGTTGCGAACGTTATGTCAACAACCCTCTTCAACAAGATAAGAACTAATGAGCAGGTTTTTTCTGACGGCTCAACTTTGCATGCCTACGGGGGAGGGGTGCTTACTCCTGTGGGAAAGGCTACTCTAAGCTGCAAGATACTGGAGTCCTCTCGGCCCCTCACTTTCTATCTCCTCGATCGAAAATGCATTACCCTGTTGGGTATCCAAGCATGCCAGGAAATGGGCCTGGTATCCTTCCACCGTGACATTCACCAGGTGCAGGCCCTCATGGACCCGTTGGCTGAATACCCCGACCGCTTTGATGATGAGCTGGGAAAACTGCCCTGCAACTACAAGATTGCAGTAGACCGCAAGATCGAACCAGTGGTCAATGCACCTCACCGTGTCTCCTTTGCCATGAAGGCCAGAGTGGAGTCGACGCTACACAGCATGGTAAAAATGGGCATCCTAAAGGCGGTCATCGAGCCCACCAGGTGGGTCTCCATCATGGTTGTTGCCGCGAAAAAGGACAAAAGCGAGATACGCATTTGCATCAACCCCAAAGACCTCAACCTGGCCATTAAACGCCCACACTACCCTATGAGAACGGTAGAGGAAGTCGCTGCACAGGTTGGTCCGGCAACGGTCTTTCCTGTCCTCGATGCCAAAAGCTCCTTCTGGCAGATACCACTTGACGAGCAGTCCTCCATCTTGACAACTTTCGCCACCCCCTTCGGCAGATTTCGGTTTCTCCGAATGCCATTCGGAATCAACTCTGCCAGCGAGGTATTCCAACGGACTATGGAGCAGCTGTTTACCGATCTACAGTGCGCCATCATCGTTGACGACATCCTCGTTTACGGTAAGGATGTCGCTGAACACGACTTCAACCTCCGCCAGGTCCTAGACCGGGCCCGGAAAATCAACTTGAAACTGAACCCCAAGAAGTGCCGATTTCGCGTCCCGGAGGTCACCTATGTTGGACATGTATTCACCGCCAAGGGGCTGAAACCCGACCCGCAAAAAACGGCTTCCATTTCCGGGATGCCTTCTCCTACTGATGTGGCAGGCCTACAACGCTTCCTGGGCATGGTGAACTACCTGGGAAAGTTCATCCCCGACCTCAGCGCTCCCCTGAGGGAATTGATAAAAAAGGACACGTCCTGGGTTTGATTCCCCCACCACCAGAAAGCCTTCGACATCCTTAAATCCAAGCTAATCAGTACCCCCACACTCAAGTTTTTTGACCTGCAGCGTCCCATTGTCCTCACCTGCGACGCCTCTCAGTTCGGACTCGGTGCCGCCTGTCTCCAGGTCCATGACGGCCTACAGCTGCCTGTCTCCTTCGCATCCCGCACCATGACCGCCACCAAACAGCACTACGCGCAGATCGAGAAGGAGCTACTGGCCGTGGTGTTTGCCTGCTCCAAATTCAAGGACTACGTCCTGGGCAACACTTTCACCATTGAAACTGACCACCAGCCGCTTGTCACCATTCTCAACAAATCGATCCATGTTGACTCATCCCGCCTGCAGCGCATGATGCTGCAGCTCCAGCGCTTCACTTTCAACGTGGTTTATCGTAAGGGCAAGGACATGTTCGTGGCCGACACGTTGTCTTGCGCCCCGCTGACGTCCACCGTTCGCCACCCCTATGAGATGTCTGATCTGATGGTGCTCCAACTGAACATCGTCCCTTCACAGCAGATGAAGTCCCTGGTTGAACACACTGCCAATGACCCTGCCCTGAAACAGCTTTCTGCCGTCATCCAGCGGAGCTGGCCCGACCGTCGTTCCGCTTTGCCGGCTGGCGCCGTGCCCTACTTCCTGGTCCGTGACGAGCTCGTACTACATGACGGCGTGGTGGTGAAGGGTCACAAGGTTGTCGTGCCTGCTGCGCTGCACGACCACTATTTTCAGGTCGCTCACCGCGGACATCCTGGGGCCGAAGCCACCGTGTCTCACGCCCAGAGCCAGTTCTATTGGCCTGGTATGGCCCAATACATCCGGGAGAGGGTCTCCTCGTGTTCCACCTGCAACAGTCTCGCCCCCCACCAGCAGCGTCAGCCGCTTCTGCAGCAGCCTGCCCCCGAACTGCCCTGGATGGCGGTTGCCGTCGACATTTTCGAGTGGCGGGGCAAACACTTCCTGGTTGTCGTTGACTCCTACTCCAGCTGGTTCGAGGTCAACCAGCTGCACTCCCTAACCTCTTCGGCCGTTGTCGATAAGTTAGGCCATCATTTTTGCACTTTTGGCCCCCCGGCAAGCCTGCAGTCGGACAATGGCAGCCAGTTCACGAGCTCCGAGTTTAAAGCTTTCGCTTCCAGATGGAACTTCCGCCATTTCACCAGCAGCCCGGAGTACCCGCAAAGCAACGGTCTGGCCGAGCGCGCCGTCCGCAGTGCAAAGAACTTGCTGGAACAATGTCGCCTATCCAACTCCGATTTCTATCTGGCCCTCGTCAACCTCCGCAACATCTCCCTCGACTCTGCCATGGGTTCCCCTGCTCAGCGGCTCATGTTTCGCGCTACCAGACTCCCGATCCCTGTGGCCCAGCGCTCCCTCATACCGTCTGTCCTCATGCCTGCTGCTGTTCAGAAACGCATTGCCTTCAGGCACTATGTCCAGAAGCGTTCCCATGACAGGTCCTGCCACCCACTGCTGCGCCTCTTCCCCGGTCAAGTTGTCCGCATGCAGACCCCTTCCGGTCACTCCAAGCTCGCTACTGTCGTCGGCTCAGCGGGGTCGCCCAGGTCGTATCTCGTCGACCATGCGGGAACTATTTACCGACAGTCCCGCCAGCACCTACGGCTCGTCAACGAGCCGCGGCCGCCTGCCGCGGATCCCTTTGCTCCCCCACTGCAGTTTCCGCGTCCGGGCGATGCTCTGCCCGTCATTCCTAACATGCAACGGTCTACAACACCTCAACTCCTTCCATCCCACCCTACTCCGGCTAGTCCTCACTCGCCTGCCCGGGCTCTGCCCGCTCCTGATCCCGCATCACCTCCGGTTCTGGTGCCACGGTCTTCTCCGTCTCCTCCCGTTTCCCCCTTTCCGGTTCGTCTGTCCCCATCGGTGCCTCTTCTTCCTGCCGGAAGGGAGGATGGCGAGATGCGAACCCGGTCGGGACGTGTTGTCAAACCGCCTGTCCGCTATGGCGATTTTGTTTAACTGTCCTAGCGCATGAGCCGTGGTCGCCCTGTCACTATTGTATTTGCCTGTCGTTTCCAAGGGGAAGGATGTAGATGATATATGCATGTGCCTTTAATATAGTGACCTCATACCTACTAACCACTCCCCATATCACAAGTATAACTACAACCTCCCCACCCACAGATTGCTCTCTAGTTCCTGTGACAGACCACGTACAGCTAGAGCATTATGTAATGCTCCAGTATGAATAAAGATAGTAAAGTAACGATGTGTCGTTAGAGCATCTTTACAGTCCACCTATCAGATGGGCTTGCAGTGCAGCGGATCACCACACGGTGGGAGTGTTGACCACAAATTGGAGTGACCTGTTATATGAATTTACTGCACATTGGGAGTTGCTGCCTACAAATTAGATATAATTGTGCTTTTTACTGCAAAATGGTTCTTCATTGGTCTGTGACCCGTTTCCTTTCCCTGTAATGCACCCATTTTACCGATGCCAAAGTTTGTAAAAGGCCTGAAACAGGGAAGATTTGGGATGAAAATCAAGGAACAGCAGATGCTGGTTTACAAAAAAAAAAATCATAATGTGCTGGAGTAACTCAGCGGGTCAGGCAGCATCTGTGGAGAACATGGATAGGTGACGTTTCACAGAGTGCTGGAGTAACTCAGCGGGTCAGGCAGGATGCCCATAGTAAAGAGTACAGGTTTGGTGGGCAACTCTGTGGGGGAGTTCAAGTCAAGTCAAGTTTATTCATCACATACACATACGAGATGAGCAGTGAAATGAAAAGTGGCAATGCTCGCGGATTGTGCAAAAAAACCCCAAACAAACTACAAAACAGAATGGAATCTGTTTAATCTTACTATTTTACTTCGGAGTCACGTGAGTGACTACGTGAAGATTTCAAAGCTCTGTGATTTCATGCCGTGGAAACGAGTCCATGCGTCACACACTGCATCAGTTGACCAATGATAACCATATAACCATAACAGCACGGAAACAGGCCATCTCGGCCCTTCAAGTCCGTGCCGAACATTTTTTTAATTTTTTTAATTTTTTTTATTTTTAATAAATACTTCCCCCTAGTCCCATCTACCTGCACTCAGACCATAACCCTCCATTCCTTTCCCGTCCATATACCCATTCAATCTATTTTTAAAGGATAACATCGAACCTGCCTCCACCACTTCCACTGGAAGCTCATTCCACACAGCTACCACTCTCCGAGTAAAGAAGTTCCCCCTAATGTTCCCCCTAAACTTCTGTCCCTTAATTCTCAAGTCATGTCCCCTTGTTTGAATCTTCCCTACTCTCAATGGGAAAAGCTTATCCACGTCAACTCTGTCTAACCCGCTCATTATTTTAAAGACCTCTATCAAGTCCCCTCTTAACCTTCTGCGCTCCAAAGAATAAAGACCTAACTTGTTGAACCTTTCTCTGTAACTTAGTTGCTGAAACCCAGGCAACATTCTAGTAAATCTCCTCTGTACTCTCTCTATTTTGTTGACATCCTTCCTATAATTAGGCGACCAAAATTGTACTCCATACTCCAGAATTGGCCACACCAATGCCTTGTACAATTTAAACATTACATCCCAACTTCTATATTCAATGCTCTGATTTATAAAGGCCAGCACACCAAAAGCTTTCTTTACCACCCTATCTACATGAGATTCCACCTTCAGGGAACTATGCACAGTTATTCCTAGATCCCTCTGTTCAACTGCATTCCTCAATTCGCTACCATTTACCATGTACGTCCTATTTTGATTTGTCCTGCCGAGATGTAGCACCTCACATTTGTCAGCATTAAACTCCATCTGCCATCTTTCAGCCCACTCTTCCAAATGGCCTAAATCTCTCTGTAGACTTTGAAAATCTACTTCATTATCCACAACACCACCTATCTTAGTATCATCTGCATACTTACGAATCCAATTTTCCACACCATCATCCAGATCATTGATGTACGACAAACAACAGTGGACCCAACACAGACCCCTGAGGCACCCCACTAGTCACCGGCCTCCAACCTGACAAACAGCCATCCACCATTACTCTCTGGCATCTCCCATTCAGCCACTGTTGAATCCATCTTGCTACTCCACTATTAATACCCAACAATTGAATCTTCTTAACCAACCTTCCATGAGGAACCTTGTCAAAGGCCTTACTGAAGTCCATATAGACAACATCCACTGCTTTACCCGCATCAATTTCCCTAGTAACCTCTTCGAAAAATTCAAGAAGATTAGTCAAGCATGACCTTTCAGGCACAAATCCATGTTGACTGTTCCTAATCAGACTCTGCTTATCCAGATGCTTATATATATTATCTTTAAGTATCCTTTCCATTAATTTGCCCACCACTGACGTCAAACTAACAGGTCTATAATTGCTAGGTTTACTCTTCGAACCCTTTTTAAACAACGGAACAACATGCGCAGTACGCCAATCCTCCGGCACTATTCCCGTTTCTAATGACATTTGAAATATTTCTGTCATAGCCCCTGCTATTTCTACACTAACTTCCCTCAATGTCCTAGGGAATATCCTATCAGGACCAGGAGACTTATCCGTTTTCATATTTTTCAAAAGTGTCCGCACCTCCTCTTCTTTGAATCTCACAGTTTCCATTGCTACTGTGCTTGTTTCCCTTACCTCACATAATTCCATATCCTTCTCCTTGGTGAATACCGAAGAAAAGAAATTGTTCAATATCTCCCCCATCTCTTTTGGCTCTGCAGATAGCTGTCCACTCTGACTCTCTAATGGACCAATTTTATTCCTTGTTATCCTTTTGCTATTAATATAGCTGTAGAAACCCTTTGGATTTACTTTCACCTTACTTGCCAAAGCAACCTCATATCTTCTTTTAGCTTTTCTAATTTCTTTCTTAATATTCTTTTTACATTCTTTATACTCCTCAAGCACCTCATTTACTCCATGCTGCCTATAATTATTGTAGATCTCTCTCTTTTTCCGAACCGTGTCCAATTTCCTTTGAAAACCATGGCTCTTTCCATTTTTTACTATTTCCTTTCAACCGAACAGGGACATAAAGATTCTGTACTCTTAAAATTTCACCCTTAAATGTCCTCCATTTTTCTTCTACATCCTTCCCATAAAACAACATGTCCCAATTCACTCCTTTTAAATCCTTTCGCATCTACTCAAAGTTAGCCTTTCTCCAATCAAAAATCTCAACCCTAGGTCCAGTTCTGACCCTCTCCATAATTATATTGAAACTAATGGTATTGTGATCACTGGACCCGAAGTGCTCCCCGACGCATACCTCCGCCACCTGCCCTGTCTCATTTCCTAACAGGAGGTCCAGCACTGCCCCTTCTCTAGTAGGTACCTCTATGTATTGCTGCAAAAAACTATCTTGCACACATTTTACAAACTCCAAACCATCCAGCCCTTTTACAGAATGTGTTCCCAGTCTATGTGTGGAAAATTGAAAGCTCCCACAATCACTACCTTGTGCTTACGACTAATATCTGCTATCTCCTTACATATTTGCTCTTCCAATTCTCGCTCCCCATTTGGCGGTCTATAATACACCCCTATAAGTGTTGCTACACCTTTCCCATTTCTCAGTTCCACCCAAATAGCCTTCCTAGACGAGCCCTCTAATCTATCCTGCCAAAGCACTGCTGTAATATCTTCCTTGACAAGCAATGCAACACCCCCACCTCTTGCCCCTCCAATTCTATCACCCCTGAAGCAACGAAATCCTGGAATATTTATTTGCCAATCACAGCCCTCCTGCAACCATGTTTCACTGATCGCCACAACATCATACTTCCAGGTGCCAATCCAGGCTCTAAGCTCATCCACCTTTCTTACAATGCTCCTAGCATTAAAATATACACATTTAAGAAACCCACCACCACTTATTCTCTGTTTATTATCTTTTTCTTCTTTCTCCCCTACATTTTGGGTCCGGAGTGCTTCCCTTCTCTGCCTCCTGCCTCCCACATTTTCCACTAGCTTTCTCTACTTGAGTCCCTCCCCCCAACCGTTCTAGTTTAAAGTCTCCCCAGTAGCCTTTGCAAATCTCCCCGCCAGGATATTGGTCCCCCTCGGGTTCAGTGATGAGTGAACATTAATAATGCATTCAGACATGACATAGATATAGACATGTTGATGCTTTTAATGAATAATTAATGATAATAGTAACCTCCCTCAACCGGGAGGAAACTATAAACAGAACCGAACATAGAGTTGGCAAATACCCCAGGCCTGGCAATGGGTTAGTTCTAAAATGTTTGGAAGATCGTTCGTTTGACCATCCTGCAGCCACTAGGATGTGGTTCCGCGAAACGTCCATTACCTTGCTGCTGATGTTGTTGCAGCCCTGGTGGAGTGAGACTTAAACATGTCAGTGTTCACTCCTGTATAAGCCAGAACCCGTTAACCACCTGGAGATGGTCTGTAGTGATATCTACTTATGAGGCTTTATGTAACTAACAAATATTGCTAGTTCAGAGTCTTTAAGCTCTTAGTGACCTTAACATACTGGTGTAGATGTGTGACCACAAACAACCGAAGGTCCAAGGGATATGCCAACAAGTCTAGTTTAAGACCTGATGCCCCTGGTCTATTCTGCTTGACTAAGACATAACCATAAAATGTTATTTTGCTTGCAGATATAATCATCCTGTCCAGTCCCTAGCTTATGCAATGACTGGACCCGTTGCGCTGGACTCAGCGCCATGAGCATAACCACATTGTAAGTGAGTTTGACCAAGGACAGGGATGTAGCTGGATCCCACCGGCGTAGCGGCGTTAGTACAATGTTAACATCCCATATCTCTGCGTACCTGGGCCTGGGAGGTTTTGAGTTTGAAGATACCCTTCATAATTTAGATCTCAGAGAGCGAGACCCGACAGAGTGGATTCTGCTCCCCGCAGCCAATATGATGAGAAGGCACGTTCGGCACAATAAATGGCACTTTAAATTAATATTTGTCAAAACCCATATAACCTGAACTTCATAGAGTTAAAGGTAAATCCCAACAATGAATAATTTCAGTTGATATCAACTTAAATGTAACTGGATGGGTGATAAACCCAATTTCCATAATATAGTTTGGTGGCTGATACAGCTAATTTAGCAAATGCAGCATTTAGAATGTCATCCCGACAGGCCATGACAATTGTTTTTCAGCTCTGAGCAGTTGAAGCAGTGGTTTTGGTAATTTGGTAAATAACCTGGGAGCTGAAGTTAGCCCATTTTGCAACGCTTCTAACTGTATCACTGCCTCATCCAGCTAAATTTCAAATATCTCCGGTGCCCTGTGAATGGAAACTGATCCCATGGAAGTTAAACAGCCACGAAGTTTCCTATTCAGAAATGTCTATACTGCACATGCGAGTTGAACCTGTTGACAATGAACAGGCCACATTGCCATAATTGCGAGCCTGCCTTGAAAGGCAACTCCATTGCTTGTATGCTGTGCAGTATAAACTAATCTCATGTTATCATTGTCATCTGTACAAAAACCAAGTGTAAATATTACCAACTTGTATCCGTGCAGGAGGCATCATATGGCTCCATCTTCACCCTTCATACCTCCGAATGGGAGGACTTATGCAACCTGAACCAGGAGCTGCCTCAACCAGCTTCATCCTTCCTACATCCGAATGGGAGGACTTATGCAACCTGACCCAGGAGCTGCCTCAACCAGCTTCATCCTTTCTACATCCGAATGGGAGGACTTATGCAGCCTGACCCAGGAGCTGCCTCAGGCATGTGTGCATGTATTTTAGCACCATCTCCATCACTACGTTCGATCGAGTGGGAGGAATTGCAACCCTGAACCAGGTGTCGCTTCAGGCACATGTGCACTTCTGTAGCACCCTCTACCACTCCGTTCCTTTGAGTGGGAGGAAATTTGCAACCCTGAACCAGGAGGTGCTGCCTGACATGCCTTAGGATGGAGCATTCTTGACTACGACGAGTTGCAATCTTGTCTGACATAGATGCCCAAGACTTGGCACTCACTCTGAGTTGGGGTTTGTCAGGTTGCTTCCTTCAGCAGTCGCCAGGACTAGTTGCTCCTTTCCGATGCCAATGCAGTCTACAGCGAAGGACTGGAGTGCCTCTAGCCCCCATATGCCAGACCTAGTGGGAGAAATGCTGGAAAAACCTGCCAGTTATTTGTCATGCTTTGTCTTGCTTTGCTTTGCTTCAGCACAACAGAACATAGTAGGCATGACTACAGAACAGATCAGTGTGTCCATATACCATTATATAAATATATACACACATCAATAAATAAACTGATCAACTGCAAATAACAGATAATAGTAACGCTCATGAATGGCAGCATGTGCCATGGACATTCCTCCGGGGTTGGTGTCAGTCAGACACTGACCCATGCACGCCTCTCTACCGAGAGGGAGATCTGTGAGCAGCCCTGTACACAGGTGCTGCCGTAAACCTCCATTGACCTTGTCCTGATATGGCCCTGTTTTAGTGGACCATATCAGGCTGGGTAAGACGTCCGAGGACGTACCCTAGGATGTCGGAGGGGAACCCTCCTGGCCAGGCTCATCCAGCCCCTGGGCCTCTCCGACTTAGTTTCGTTGCCTACCTTTGGGCTGCCCAAGTCGAAGTCGCTGACCCTGAGTCCTGCTCCACCATGCGAACCCGACGGCCACCGGCTACCCGCTCTCCCGTGGTCCGTAGCCGGCATCTCTGTGGATAATGTAGTGGCTTACCCTCCAAGCGGGGTTGCCTGGGTGCTACCGGCACCAGTCTGAAGCCGCTGGCTCCACCGCCGGCTACCCGAAAAGGCGAATTAAACCGCCGCCCGCTACCCGCATTCCGCGGTCCGTGTAGAAGGGATTCCCCGCAAAACCATGTCGGGTTTCCCCCGCGGTTTTCGCAGCCGGGTTTCCCTCTGCGGTCCCAGTACAAGGGCTTCCCCGCGATGTCTGTGGTCGGTCTTCCCCCGAGCCGGATCCCCGCAGTTTTCGCAGCCGGGATCCCACCCCCCCCTGGTCCCTGTAGAAGGGAGCCGGGTGAAGCCGGGATTTCGACCCCGGAACGTCTCCAGCTGGAACTCTGTAAAGAGCTTCCTGCAAGGAGAAAACAGACCTGGTAAAAAGTAAAAACTTATCTTCAGGGTTGACCGCTGGTGGAGCAGCGCTCCCACCAGCCGTCGTTGCGCCATGCGTTAGACGATATGATGCGCATGCGGGCTGGCGGGGTCTTCACGTAGTCACTCACGTGACTCCGAAGTAAAATCACATATTCACATATTACATATTTGTGGGGGGGGGAAAGAAAAAAACAGCAATTTTAAAAAGACCCCACACAACAGTAAATTGGTTCAGTAAAGTTAGTCCCTGGAGAGATAGGAGTTTACAGTCTTAATGGCCTCTGGGAAGAAACTCCTTCTCAACCTCTCTGTTCTCACAGCATGACAACGGAGGCGTTTGCCTGACCGTAGCAGCTGGAACAGTCCGTTACAGAGGTGGAGGGGGTCTCCCATGATCTTATTGGTCTGGAGTTGCATCTCCTGATGTATAGTTCCTGCAGGGGGGCGAGTGTAGTTCCCATTGTGCGTTCGGCCGAACGCACTACTCTCTGCAGAGCCTTCTTGTCCTGGGCAGAGCAGTTCCCAAACCAAATTGTGATGTTTCCAGACAAGATGCTTTCCACAGCCGCTGAGTAGAAGCACTGGAGGATCCTCAGAGACACTCTGAATTTCCTCAATTGCCTGAGGTGGTAAAGGCGCTGCCTTGCCTTATTCACCAGTGCTGCAGCGTGTGATGTCCATTTCAGATCCTCTGAGATGTGGACTCCCAGGTATTTAAAGCAGCTCACCCTATCCACAGTATCCCCATTTATCTTCAATGGTGTGTACATCCTCGGATGATGTGCCCTCCTAAAGTCCACGATCAGCTCCTTAGTTTTATTGACATTCAAGAGGAGGCTGTTGTCCTGATACCAGAGTGCCAGTTCAGCCACCTCCTCCCGACAGGCCTTCTCATCGTTGTCTGAGATGTGGCCCACCACCACAGTGTCATCAGCAAACTTGATGATCGAGTTGGAGCTGAACCTAGCCACACAGTCATGTGTGTACAGGGAGTACAGTAGGCGGCTGAGGACGCAACCCTGGGGGAATCCTGTGCTCAGGGTGAGGGACTTTGATGCATTTCCTCCCATCTTGACTACCTGAAGCCTGGCGGTGAGAAAGTCCAGGACCCAGGCACACAGGGGGTTGTTGAGCCCCAATTCCAGCAGCTTCTCGGCAAATCTGGTGGGGACTATCGTGTTGAAGGCTGAACTGGTCTATGAACAGCATCCTCATGTAGCCCCCCTTCTGGCTGTCAAGATGAGAGAGAGCGGTGTGCAGAACCTGGGAGACCGCATCGTCCGTGGATCTGTTCGGACGGTATGCGAATTGTAGCGGGTCCATGTTGCGAGGGAGGATGGCGCAGATGTGTTTCTTGACCAGCCTCTCCAAGCATTTCATGACTACCGAGGTGAGGGCCACCGGACGGTAGTCATTCAGACAGGTATTTTTAGGTACCGGTACAATGATGGATCTTTTGAAGCAGGCAGGGACCACGGACTTGTCCAGGGAGAGGTTGAATTTGTCGTGAGCACCAGAGCTAGCTGCGTAGCACAGGACTTAAGTACTCGCCCCGAGATGCCATCGGGGCCTGCAGCTTTCCTCGTGTTCACCCGTGTCAGAGCCCTCCTCACATAGTGCTCGGACAACGAGAATGTGTGCACATTCCTCCCTTCAGCGTCGATAGCCAGCCCGCTGGTGGTATTGTCGTTAGTCAGCAGACCTTTGGTGATGTTGCCCGTCTCGAAACGAGCGTAAAAGGAGTTCAGGTCATCAGCTAGGGAGGTGCCGGCACTTGCGGATGAGGGGGGGGGGGGGGGGGTGTGCTCCGGTAGTTGGTTACAGTCCGGAGCCCCTGCCACAGGCGTCTGGTGTCCTGCTGCTCCATCTGTGACTCCATCTTGTCCCTGTACCTCCTTTTTGCGTCCTTCACCGCCCTTCGCAGTTGGTAGGACTCTACCTTGTAGACGTCCATGTTTCCGGATGCCAGGCCCGAGTTGTAGGCAGCGGTGCGAGCATTCAAGGCAAAACGAACGGATCTGTCTACCCAGGGTTTTTGATTCGGAATGGTGCTAACCCTTACCGTGGGGACGATGTTGTTGGCTATTCTTGCGATGAAGTCCGTGACTGCTTCCGCGAACTCACTGATGTCACTGGAACATATTCCAGTCGACATCGCTCAGTGCATCTTGCAGCATGGCCTCTGAATGGTCGGACCACCGCTTTACGTCCCTCGTCACTGCCGCTTCCCGAACTATCCTGTTTATACTCTGGCAGCAGGAAAATGGCAGCGTGGTCAGATTTTCCTAGGGGAGGGAGTGAAACGGCCTTGTAGCCCTTCCGGAATGGCGTATAGCAGTGGTCCAATATTCTTTCCCCCTGGTGGCACACGTGATATGTTGGTAGAAGTTCGGCATGATCTTCTTGAGATTTGGTTTATTAAAATCTCCAGCCAACACCACGGGTTCTTGTTTTGATGTCGGCATACCACATCGTGTAGGGCCGATAGTGCCACGTCGGTGTCCACCTGCGGTGGAATGTGACGATCACTGAGCCGAACTCCCGGGGAAGGTAGAATGGGCGGCATGAGATCGTCAGGTGCTCCAGGTCCGGCGAGCAGGAACAGGAAAGCATCTTGATATTTCCAGGGTTGCACCAGTTGTTATTGGTCATGAAGCAGACTCCTCCACCCTTGGATGTCATGGATCATGGAAACTTTATTGTCATTCAGACCTTTCGGTCTGAACGAAATTTCATTGCCTTGCAGTCATACATATAATAAAATAACAAAACACACAATAAACACAAATTTAACATCCACCACAGTGAGTTCACCAGACACCTCCTCACTGTGATGGAAGGCAAAAATCTTAAGTCTTTGTCTCTTCCCTCCTTGTTCTCCCTCTGCGCGAAGGCGATCCAGGCCTCCGATATTGTGACCCCCACCAGGTGATGGTAAGTAAGTCCCGCGGCCCAACCATGCTCCGTGAACGGGCCGGTTCAATCTCCGCAGCCCGGGGTAGTCGAAGCTGCCGCCCTCCAGTCCAGTGGACGAAGCTGTTGCCGCGGGAGCTCTGGAAAAACAGGTCACCAACTTGTGACCTGCGAGCTCCCGACGATGTCGTCAACTGGGCCCGCCGCCGCCGGAACACCACCTCAGCCCCGAGTCGGGCTGTCGCTGGAACGCCAGAACCCGCCACAGCCCCGAAGTCGGCCAGCCTCGCGCTGGTAAGTCCTGGCTGGCTCTGCCTCCGGATGTCCCAGATTCTTCTGTTCTGTCAGCACGATGGACAGTGAAGGACACGGTTGGGCAGATTACCTGATCCGGAATCAGCGAGGTCAGCCATGTTTCGGTCACGCGGCTCAGTGCGGCCTCTCTACTGAACGGGACTTCCGGAGTGAGCGGGACCTTTGGATCAAGCAGAGTGCGGGCCAACAATTCAATCCAATATATTTCAAGTCAAGCCGAGTGCGGTGCCAACAATTCAATTCATTGCATTTCAGGTCAAGCAGAGTTCAGCGCCAACAATTCAATCCATTGCAGTTCAAGTTAAGCAGAGTACAGGGCCAACAATTCAATCCATTGCAGTTCAAGTTGAGCAGAGTACAGGGCCAACACTTCAATCCATTCCATTTCAAGTCAAGCAGAGTGCAGGGCAAAACAAATCGTTTATTGCAAGCACATTGTGGGCTAACAAATCGTTTATTGCAAACATATTGCGGGCTAACAAATCGTTTATTCCAAGCACATTGCAGACTCACAGTTCAGTTGACTCACGGCGTAGAATCACAGTTCTGGACTCTCTCTCGCGATCTTCCAGTGACTGACTCACGTCCGGCCTCCGGGGCTTTATACTCCTGCACCCCCCCGGAAGGGGCGTTACCTTCCTCATGATCTGAGAGATTGTAAGGGTAAAAATACACTAATAGGAGTTATTTACAGGCCTCCAAACAGAAACCACGATATAGGATACCAGTTACACCAGGGGATAAAATTGCCATCTAATAAAGGTGGGTCACGGGAGATTTCAATATGCAGGTAGACTGGGTAATTCAGATTGATACCGGACCCCAAGAAATGGAATTTGAAGAGTGCCTCCGAGTGGATTCTTGTAATGGAGTCTACGCGGAAAAAGGCAATTGTGGATTTAGTGTTGTGTGATGAACCGGATTTGATAAGGGAAGTCGAGATAAAGGAACCACTGGGAGGTAGCGACCACAATATGATCAGTTTGAAATCTGTAATTTGAGAGGAAGAAGGTGAGATCGGATGCGTCGGTATTGGAGCTGAGCAAAGGAGACCGCAGAGGCATGAGTGAGGAGCTGGCGAAAGATGACTGGAAGGGAAGACGGTGGAAGAGCAATGGCAGGAATGTCTGGTGGGAATAATTCGGATGATTTCGTTCCAAAGAGGAAGAAAGATTCTAGGGGGAGAAAGAAGCCCGTGTGACTGAGGAGCAAAGTCAACGACAGTTTTAAACTGAAAGAGACGGCATAATTACAAAGATTAGTGGGAATCAGAGGACTGGGAAACTTTTAAAGAACAACTAGATCAAGTGCAGACCCGTTGGGTCTGTTTCCCCAACGCGCATTTGCGGGGGGGGGGGGTGGGTGTGCTGCGGGTTCACACACACACTAACCACCCCCCCACACACACACACTAACCCTGCCCTATCCACGCACGCATAACCTCCAACTGCGCAGGAGCGGCTAGAGAGGAAGGCGTGGAGGGGGCCTGTGGCATCACAAACACACATGGGGGAGGGGTGAGAGTGGGGAAGACGGGCGGAGGGGGATGGGAGAGGGAGGAGGGGGAGAGAGAGGAGGGGGAGAGAGAGGAATGGGAGAAGGTGGTAGAGAGTGGGGAGGGGGTCCCGTACCCTCAACGTGGGGGGAGGTTGGGGTGGCTTGCGGCGTCACATACACACTAACCATCCCTCACACACATACACTAACCACCCTCCATATACACACTAACCACCCCCTTGATATTATATTAATATTATTAATTCACTCCTTTTACCCCATCCCCGCCCTATCCACTCATGCATAGCCCCCCTCACAGGCGCGGCTAGAGAGGGAGAGGGAGGGGGGTAGAGCGAGGGGGGCACAGACACAAAGGGATGGGCAGAGAAAATAACATATGATCAAAAGGACAATTTAATCTTTTGTTGTTATTTATATCCTTCTAAAGACAATTTTATCTTTCAATCCATTAACATATAATTAAAAAGACATTGTGCTGTGTACCAATCTGGCTGTATTTTGGCACCTTCCACCTGTGCTTCCTCCCGCTCTTGTGCCCTTCGGCTCATTATTGCTTCTTGACGTCTCTTTGTGTTGTTCCTTGACCATCCAGCAACTCGATTGCTCCCATTTCTTTGCATGATGTAAAAAAAGGGGAAGATATATATAACAATGTAGATATTCATAAACTTGTAAAGACAATTATATATATCGGTGGATTAACCTATAATTAAAAAATACATTACACAATTATGTACCAATTTGGCTGAATTTTGGCAGCTTATTGTTGAGTCTCTTGTTGCCTGCGAGCTTCCGTTATTTTTTGGAGATACTCAAGAGGTACAGTCCTTTCTTGTTGTGTCTCATGCTCCCCTTTGCTCCTTACTCTGCTTCTCAACATCTCTTTGCGATGTTGCTTGACCATCCTGCAACTTGTTTGCTCCTGCTTCTTAGAATGTCTAAAAAAGATAGATTTATTACAATGTAAGTATTTATAAACTTCTAATTGACAATTTGATCTATCAATCCATTAACATACCAATTAAAACAAATTGTGATAGCGGGACCTTTGGATCAAGCAGAGTGCGGGCCAACAATTCAATCCAATATATTTCAAGTCAAGCCGAGTGCGGTGCCAACAATTCAATTCATTGCATTTCAGGTCAAGCAGAGTTCAGCGCCAACAATTCAATCCATTGCAGTTCAAGTTAAGCAGAGTACAGGGCCAACAATTCAATCCATTGCAGTTCAAGTTGAGCAGAGTACAGGGCCAACACTTCAATCCATTCCATTTCAAGTCAAGCAGAGTGCAGGGCAAAACAAATCGTTTATTGCAAGCACATTGTGGGCTAACAAATCGTTTATTGCAAACATATTGCGGGCTAACAAATCGTTTATTCCAAGCACATTGCAGACTCACAGTTCAGTTGACTCACGGCGTAGAATCACAGTTCTGGACTCTCTCTCGCGATCTTCCAGTGACTGACTCACGTCCGGCCTCCGGGGCTTTATACTCCTGCACCCCCCCGGAAGGGGCGTTACCTTCCTCATGATCTGAGAGATTGTAAGGGTAAAGGTGTTTTCTAGGAACATCTTCTTGTGTCTCTTGTTCCCTGCTGTCCTTGCTTTATTTCACACACATCCACAAGACGTTCAGTCAAAATATCTGGGATTCAGAAATGTGATAGTGAGAGATTCTTAAAAAGATCTAGACATATCTACAAAGATCTAGACAAAAAGGCAGAATTTGATTAGCGTGATATATTCAGGCATTCTGATAAAACTAAAGTAAATATGTATCAAGGATAAAAAAAACTGCACTGACACCAAATATTTTCAAATACTGACCTTTCTTCCCTCTTACGACTCGAAGTTGATATTCCCTGATGGATATAGAATTTGAAATTCCAATGCCATTAACAGTATCAAATCTTGTGGTTCTATATCTTACAGCAAATAATCCATCTGCAAATTTTGTCAGGAAGCATGATAGCAGCTCCAACAACCTTCTATCCAAAAAGCCAATGCAATTGGCAAGATTTTACGTCACTTAATGTGTCCTTGAAGCTTTTTCTGAGGCAGCATTTTACACTTTTGTATGCAGCACTGGGATTGCTGTGTAAACATCCACTGATGAACTGAGGAGCAATCATCAAAAGTGTCGAAACTCTGGACGTTCAGTTCCTTCTTGCGTCTCTTGTTGCCTTCAGTTTGGCGTTCTTTTGTTGACTTTAGGAAATTGTGAGCACTTACTGCAGGAGTCATCGCTCAACAAAGCACTTGTCTAATGAGAACATTCCTGGTTGATGTCCCATCCTCCAGGAACACTTTTACTTATTCCTTCAGCTCGCTTCATTATTTTTGTCTTGCGTTTTGTATGGATATCTTTCAAACGTTGTAATTTCTTGTTCGATCACCATTCCTTCTATCAAGCGAATTAAATATGATTAAATTTTTTAAAAATCAATTGTAGACATTTATAAACTTCTAAAGACAATATTAACTTTCAAACGATTAACCTTTGATTTAAAAAAATGTGCTACCATGACCCAATCTGGATGTATTTTGGTAACATCCTCTTGTGTCTCTTGTGCCCTTCTGCTCATCATTGCTTCTCGACGTCTCCTTGCATTGACCATCCTGCAACGTTTGCTCCAATTTCTTGGCATCATGTAAAAAAAGAGAAAAATATTTATCACGATGTAGATATTTAAAAAACTAGTAAAGACGAATTGTATCTATTGTAGAAATTTATAAACTTCTAAACTCGATTATATCTATCAATGCATTAACATGATTAAAAAAAGACATCAGGCTATTGTGTGCCGTTTTGGCTGTATTTTGTCAACCTATTGTTGTGTCTCTTGTTCCATGCAAACTTCCGTTATTATTCAGAGATCCTCAAGAGGTTCAGTTCTTTCTTGTTGTGTCTCTGGTTTCTTTCTGCTGCTCATGACAGCCCAGAGGGGGAGACAGGGAGGGAGAGAGGGGTGGGGGGGGGGAGGGAGACAGAGAGAGAGGGCAGAGAGAGAGGGGGAGAGAGAGGAGGGGGGGGGGGGTTGACATAACTCGGCCTCGCGCCGTCTCCCGCCATCGTTTGAAGTTGACAGCAACCGTTATACAGTTGGGGTCGGGCCCGGGAGCGAGTGTAATACAGTTGGGGGCCCGGGAGCGAGTGTAATACAGTTGGGGTCGGGCCCAGGAGCGAGTGTAATACAGTTGGGGTCGGGCCCGGGAGCGAGTGTAATACAGTTGGGGGCCCAGGAGCGAGTGTAATACAGTTGGGGTCGGGCACGGGAGCGAGGGCCCGACCCCAACTGTATCATTCTTCAGGGAACGGGGGTTCCCCTCCTCCACCATAGATGAGGCTCGCACCAGGGTCTCTGCCATACCCCGCAACACTGCTCTCTCTCCCCATCCCCCCACTCACAACAAGGGCAGAGTCCCCCTAGTCCTCACCTTTCACCCCACCAGCCGTCACATACAAGTGATCCTCCGTCAGTTTCGCCACCTCCAACGTGACCCCACCACTCGCCACATCTTCCCATCTCCCCCCATGTCTGCCTTCCGCAAAGACCGCTCCCTCCGTAACTCCCTTGTCAATTCTTCCCTTCCCTCCCATACCACCCCCTCCCCTGGTACTTTCCCTTGCAACCGCAAGAGATAGAAACATAGAAACATAGAAATTAGGTGCAGGAGTAGGCCATTCGGCCCTTCGAGCCTGCACCGCCATTCAATATGATCATGGCTGATCATCCAACTCAGTATCCCGTACCTGCCTTCTCTCCATACCCTCTGATCCCTTTAGCCACAAGGGCCACATCTAGCTCCCTCTTAAATATAGCCAATGAACTGGCCTGTCCCTTAACTTCCCCCCGCTACTCCATTCAAGGACCCAAGCAGTCGTTCCAGGTGCGACAGAGGTTCACCTGCATCTCCTCCAACCTCATCTATTGCATCCGCTGCTCTAGATGCCAGCTGATCTACATCGGTGAGACCAAGCGGAGGCTTGGCGATCGTTTCGCCGAACACCTCCGGTCGGTCCGCAATAACCAACTTGACCTCCCGGTGGCTCAGCACTTCAACTCCCCCTCCCATTCCGTATCTGACCTCTCTGTCCTGGGTCTCCTCCATTGCCACAGCGAGCAACACCGGAAATTGGAGGAAATGCACCTCATATTCCGCTTGGGCAGTCTACAGCCTGGGGGCTTGAACATTGAATTATCCCAATTCTGCTAGCCCTTGCTGTCCCCTCCCCTTCATCAGCCCTCTTGCTGTCTCCTCCCCTCCCCCAGCCCTCGGGCTCCTCCTCCGCCTTTTTCCTTTTTTCCTTTCTTCTCCCCACCCCCTATCAGTCTGAAGAAGGGTTTCGGCCCGAAACGTTGCCTATTTCCTTCGCTCCATAGATGCTGCTGCACCCGCTGAGTTTCTCCAGCATTTTTGTGTACCCAGCGAGTGTAATACAGTTGGGGGCCCGGGAGCGAGTGTAATACAGTTGGGGGCCCGGGAGCGAGTGTAATACAGTTGGGGTCGGGCCCGGGAGCGAGTGTAATACAGTTGGGGGCCCGGGAGCGAGTGTAATACAGTTGGTCCGTTGAGAACGCGCACGCGCGGGGGGGGGGGGGGAGGGAGGCTCGATTGTCGGCGCCATTTTGAAGGACGGTCGTGACGTTGCTCCGCTACATCTACAGCAAAGATCCTACATCTACAGCTCGCTAACCCTCGCTCTACGATCTTTGACTCGGAGACGCTGTGGGGAGCGACGACAGCAGATTGACATCCATCCATCGGTAAGTATTTTGTCCGCCGCTCCCCAGTGGACGGCTCCATTGAAGTCAATAGGGGTGAAGCCTTAGGCGGCCATCTTAACTACTGGCAGTTCGCCCATTGAAATCAATAGGAGTGAAGCCATAGGCGGCCATCTTAGATACTGGCAGTCTCCCACTGAAGTCAATATAGGAGGTACACAAAAATGCTGGAGAAACTCAGCGGGTGCAGCAGCATCTATGGAGCGAAGGAAATAGGTAACGTTTCGGGCCGAAACCCTTCTTCAGACTGATAGGGGGTGGGGAGAAGAAAGGAAAAAAGGAAAAAGGCGGAGGAGGAGCCCGAGGGCTGGGGGAGGGGAGGAGACAACCAGAGGGCTGATGAAGGGGAGCGGACAGCAAGGGCTAGCAGAGTTGGGAGAATTCAATGTTCAAGCCCCCAGGATGTAGACTGCCCAAGCGGAATATGAGGTGCATTTCCTCCAATTTACGGTGTTGCTCGCTGTGGCCATGGAGGAGACCCAGGACAGAGAGGGCAGATACGGAATGGGGGGGGGAGTTGAAGTGCTGAGCCACCAGGAGTTCAGGTTGGTTATTGCGGACCGACCGGAGGTGTTCGGCGAAACGATCGCCAAGCCTCCGCTTGGTCTCACCGATGTAGATCAGCTGGCATCTAGAGCAGCGAATGCAATAGATGAGGTTGGAGGAGATGCAGGTGAACCTCTGTCGCACCTGGAACGACTGCTTGGGTCCTTGAATGGAGTAGAGGGGGGAGGTGAAGGGACAAGTGTTGCATCTCTTGCGGTTGCAAGGGAAAGTACCAGGGGAGGGGGTGGTATGGGAGGGAAGGAAAGAATTGACAAGGGAGTTACGGAGGGAGCGGTCTTTGTGGAAGGCAGACATGGGGGGAGATGGGGAGATGTGGCGAGTGTCGTTCCAGGTGCGACAGAGGTTCACCTGCATCTCCTCCAACCTCGTCTATTTGCATTCGCTGCTCTAGATGCCAGATGATCTACATCGGTGAGACCAAGCGGAGGCTTGGCGATCGTTTCACCGAACACCTCCGGTCGGTCCGCAATAACCAACCTGAACTCCCGGTGGCTCAGCACTTCAACTCCCCCTCCCATTCCGTATCTGACCTCTCTGTCCTGGGTCTCCTCCATGGCCACAGCGAGCAACACCGTAAATTGGAGGAAATGCACCTCATATTCCGCTTGAGCAGTCTACATCCTGGGGGCTTGAACATTGAATTCTCCCAATTCTGCTAGCCCTTGCTGTCCCCTCCCCTTCATCAGCCATCTGGTTGTCTCCTCCCCTCCCCCAGCCCTCGGGCTCCTCCTCCGCCTTTTTCCTTTTTTCCTTTCTTCTCCCCACCCCCTATCAGTCTGAAGAAGGGTTTCGGCCCGAAACGTTACCTATTTCCTTCGCTCCATAGATGCTGCTGCACCCGCTGAGTTTCTCCAGCATTTTTGTGTACCTTCGATTTTCCAGCATCTGCAGTTCCTTCTTTAACACAAGTCAATATGGGTGAAGCTATAGGCGGCCATCTTAAGTACTGGCAGTCTCCCATTGAAGTCAATAGGAGTGAAGCCATAGGCGGCCATCTTAAGTACTGGCAGTCTCCCATTGAAGTCAATAGGAGTGAAGTCATCAGTTGGGGTCGGGCCCGAAGTCAATAGGAGTGAAGTCATAGGAGGCCATGTTAAGTACTGGCAGTCTCCCATTGAAGTCAATAGGAGTGAAGCCATAGGCGGCCATATAAAGTACTGGCAGTCTCCCATTGAAGTCAATAGGACTGAAGTCATAGGCGGCCATTTTAGGAACTGGCAGGCCGGGCGGGCGGGGAGACTCAGGGCCGCTGTTGAGGATCCTGTGAACAGAACTCCCTCTCCTCACCCATCTTTGTGTCCCGCGGGGCGCCTCCACCTACTTTGAAGGGCTGTGGGCATGAACCCAGTTCACCCTCCAACCCTGGCCACTTCTGGCGCCTGACATCTCCAGCTCCCGGTAACTCCGTCCGATGAACCTTTGGGCGGGTTTGGGCAGCGTCCTATAGAGATGAGACGGATGATTCTCCTGTGAAGTGGGACTGGTGGTGGTACTGCAGACAGATACCTGACATCATGGAGACCCAGCATAGTCCAGGCCTGGGATATAATACTTCTATTCTGGAATGGGAACTCCAGGGGTGTGTTGGAATGTGCCATGGGAGCAGTGGGGATTACAGTTTCCAGCAGAGTTGACATAATAATAATAATAATAGATTTTATTTATAGAGCGCTTTTCAGGACTCAAAGTCGCTTTACATTGAGAGTCAGGAATAAACAAAACAAAATAGAGCAGTAAGACAAAGGGGAGGGGAACATGGGACTAAGGGTATGCAGAGGTGAAGAGATGGGTCTTGAGGCGGGACTGGAAGATGGTGAGGGACTCAGAATTTCGGACCGGTTGTGGGAGGGAATTCCAGAGCCTGGGAGCTGCCCTGGAGAAGGCTCTGCCTCCAAAAGTGCAGAGGTTTGATTTCGGAGTGGAGAGGAGACCAGCTGATGTGGATCTGAGGGACCGTGAGGGTTGGTAGGGGGAGAGGAGGTCAATGAGATAAGGGGGGGCCAGGTTGTTGAGGGCTTTGTAGGTGAGGACCAGGATTTTGTAGGTGATCCGGTGGGAAATGGGAAGCCAGTGAAGTTCTTTGAGAACTGGGGTGATGTGGTGCCAGGATTTGGTGTGGGTAATGAGTCGAGCGGCTGCATTTTGGACCAGTTGGAGTCGGTTGATGCTGCTGGAGTTGATTCCGAAAAGAAGAGAGTTACAGTAGTCCAGTCGGGAGGAGATGAAGGCATGGATGAGTCTTTCAGCAGCGGGGGGTGTGAGAGAGGATCTGATTTTTGCAATGTTGCGGAGGTGAAAAAATGATGTTTTGACAACATGGCGGATGTGAGGCTCAAGGGAGAGGGTTGAGTCAAAGATCACGCCAAGGTTGCGTGCCTGAGGAGATGGGGAGACAGTGGTGCCGTCAATAGTGAGAGTGGGGTTGTTAATTTTAGTGAGTGTTGATTTGGAGTCAATGAGGAGAAATTCTGTTTTGCTACTGTTTAATTTAAGGACATAAGAGATAAGACATAAGAGAGTTTATTGTCATGTGTCCCTGATAGGACAATGAAATTCTTGCTCTGCTTCAGCACAACAGAACATAGTAGGCATTGACTACAAAACTGATCAGTGTGTCCATATACCATTATATATGTAAATACATTAATAAATAAACTGATAAAGTGCAAATAACAGATAATGGCTATTAATGTTCAGAGTTTTGTCCGAGCCAAGTTTAATAGCCTGATGGCTGTGGGGAAGTAGCTATTCCTGAATCTGGTCGTTGCAGTCTTCAGGCTTCTGTACCTTCTACCTGACGGTAGCGGGGAGATGAGTGTGTGACCAGGATGGTGTGGGTCCTTGATGATACTGCCAGCCTTTTTGAGGCAGCGACTGCGATAGATCCCCTCGATGGTAGGGAGGTCAGAGCCGATGATGGACTGGGCAGTGTTTACTACTTTTTGTAGTCTTTTCCTCCCCAGGGCGCTCAAGTTGCCGAACCAAGCCACGATGCAACCGGTCAGCATGCTCTCTACTGTGCACCTGTAGAAGTTAGAGAAAGTCCTCCTTGACAAACCGACTCTCCGTAATCTTCTCAGGAAGTAGAGGCGCTGATGTGCTTTTTAAAAAATTGCATCAGTGTTCTCGGACCAGGAAAGATCTTCAGAGATTTGCACGCCCCGGAATTTGAAGCTCTTGACCCTTTCAACCATCGACCCGTTGATATAAACGGGACTGTGGGTCCCCATCCCAATCCTTCCAAAGTCCACAATCAGTTCCTTGGTTTTGCTGGTGTTGAGGGCCAGGTTATTGTGCTGGCACCATATAGACAGTCGCTCGATCTCTTTTCTATACTCTGACTCATCCCCATCAGTGATACGTCCCACAACAGTGGTGTCGTCAGCGACCTTGATGATGGAGTTCGCACTATGACCGGCTACGCAGTCATGAATATAGAGTGAGTACAGTAGGGGGCTGAGCACGCAGCCTTGAGGTGCTCCCGTGCTGATTGTTATGGAGGCTGACACATTTCCACCGGTACGAACAGACTGGTCTGTGAATGAGGAAGTCGAGGATCCAATTGCAGAGGGATGCGCAGAGACCCAGTTCTACGAGTTTGGTAACCTGCTTGCAGGGGATGATTGTATTAAATGCCAAGAGTGACCATAATATGGTTAAGTTCTTCATTAGGATGGAGAGTGACATTGTTAATTCAGAAACAAGGGTCCTGAACTTAAAGAAAGGTAACTTCGAGGGTATGAGGTGAATTGGCCAAGATAGACTGGCAATTGATCTTAAAGGGTTGACGGTGGATATGCAATGGAAGGCATTCAAAGACTACAACAATTGTTCATCCCAGTTTGGCAAAAGAATAAATCAGGGAAGGTAGTGCATTCGTGGATAACAAGGGAAATCAGGGATAGTATCAAAAAAAAAGATGAAGCGTACAAATTAGCCAGAAAAAGCAACCTACCAGAGGACTGGGAGAAATTCAGAGTCCAGCAGAGGACAAAGAGCTTAATTAGGAAAGGATAAAACTGGCAGGGAACATAAAAACAGACTGTGAAAGTTTTTATAGATATGTGAAGAGAAAAAGATTAGTTAAAACAAATGTAGGTCCCTTGCAGTCAGAAACAGGTGAATTGATCATGGGGAACAAGGACATGGCAGACCAATTGAATAACTACTTTGGTTCTGTCTTCACTAAGAAAAACATAAATAATCTGCCGGAAATAGCAGGGGACCGCGGGTCAAATGAGATGGAGGACCTGAATGAAATCCAGGTTAGCCGGGAAGTGGTGTTAGGTAAATTGAATGGATTAAAGGCCGATAAATCCCCAGGGCCAGATAGGCTGCATCCCAAAGTACTTAAGGAAGTAGCCCCAGAAATAGTGGATGCATTAGTGATAATTTTTCAAAACTCTTTAGATTCTGGAGTAGTTCCTGAGGTTTGGAGGGTAGCTAATGTAACCTCACTTTTTAAAAAGGGAGGGAGAGAGAAAATGGGGAATTACAGACCAGTTAGTCTAACATCGGTAGTGTGGAAACTGCTAGAGTCAGTTATTAAAGTTGGGATAGCAGCACATTTGGAAAGTGGTGAAATCATTGGACAAAGTCAGCATGGATTTACGAAAGGTAAATCATGTCTGACGAATCTTATAGAATTTTTCGAGGATGTAACTAGTAGAGTGGATAAGGGAGAACCAGTGGATGTGTTATATCTGGACTTTCAGAAGGCTTTCGACAAGGTCCCACTTAAGAGATTAGTATACAAACTTAAAGCACATGGTATTGGGGGTTCAGTATTGATTTGGATAGAGAACTGGTTGGCAAACAGGAAGCAAAGAGTAGGAGTAAACGGGTCCTTTTCAGAATGGCTGGCAGTGACTAGTGGGATACCGCAAGGCTCAGTGCTGGGACTCCAGCTATTTACATAGATACATAGATACATAGAAAATAGGTGCAGGAGTAGGCCATTCGGCCCTTCGAGCCTGCACCGCCATTCAATATGATCATGGCTGATCATCCAACTCAGTATCCCGTACCTGCCTTCTCTCCATACCCCCTGATCCCTTTAGCCACAAGGGCCACATCTAACTCCCTCTTAAATATAGCCAAAGAACTGGCCTCAACTACCCTCTGTGGCAGAGAGTTCCAGAGATTCACCACTCTGTGTGAAAAAGTTTTTTCTCATCTCGGTCTTAAAGGATTTCCCCCTTATCCTTAAGCTGTGACCCCTTGTCCTGGACTTCCCCAACATCGGGAACAATCTTCCTGCATCTAGCCTATCCAACCCCATAAGAATTTTGTACGTTTCTATAAGATCCCCTCTCAATCTCCTAAATTCTAGCGAGTATAAGCCAAGTCTATCCAGTCTTTCTTCATATGAAAGTCCTGACATCCCAGGAATCAGTCTGGTGAACCTTCTCTGCACTCCCTCTATGGCTATAATGTCCTTCCTCAGATTTGGAGACCAAAACTGTACGCAATACTCCAGGTGTGGTCTCACCAAGACCCTGTACAACTGCAGTAGAACCTCCCTGCTCCTATACTCAAATCCTTTTGCTATGAAAGCTAACACACCATTTGCTTTCTTCACTGCCTGCTGCACCTGCATGCCTACTTTCAATGACTGGTGTACCATGACACCCAGGTCTCGCTGCATCTCCCCTTTTCCTAATCGGCCACCATCTAGATAATAGTCTGCTTTCCTGTTTTTGCCACCAAAGTGGATAACCTCACATTTATCCACATTATACTGCATCTGCCAATCATTTGCCCACTCACCCAGCCTATCCAAGTCACCTTGCAGTCTCCTAGCATCCTCCTCACAGCTAACACTGCCCCCCAGCTTAGTGTCATCCGCAATCTTGGAGATGTTGCCTTCAATTCCCTCATCCAGTTCATTAATATAAATTGTAAATAGCTGGGGTCTCAGCACTGAGCCTTGCGGTACCCCACTAGTCACTGCCTGCCATTGTGAAAAGGACCCGTTTACTCCTACTCTTTGCTTCCTGTTTGCCAGCCAGTTCTCTATCCACATCAATACTGAACCCCCAATACCGTGTGCTTTAAGTTTGTATACTAATCTCTTATGTGGGACCTTGTCGAAAGCCTTCTGAAAGTCCAGATACAACACATCCACTGGTTCTCCCTTATCCACTCTACTAGTTACATCCTCGAAAAATTCTATAAGATTCGTCAGACATGATTTACCTTTCGTAAATCCATGCTGACTTTGTCCAATGATTTCACCACTTTCCAAATGTGCTGCTATCCCATCTTTAATAACTGACTAGCAGTTTCCCCACTGCCAATGTTAGACTAACTGGTCTGTAATTCCCCGTTTTCTCTCTCCCTCCCTTCTTATAAAGTGGGGTTACGTTTGCTACCCTCCAATCCTCAGGAACTACTCCAGAATCTAAAGAGTTTTGAAAAATTATCACTAATGCATCCACTATTTCTGGAGCTACTTCCTTAAGTACTCTGGGATGCAGCCTATCTGGCCCTGGTGATTTATCGGCCTTTAATCCATTCAATTTACCCAACACCACTTCCCGACTAACCTGGATTTCACTCAGTTCCTCTATCTCCTTTGACCCGCGGTCCCCTTCTATTTCCGGCAGATTATTTATGTCTTCCTTAGTGAAGACGAAACCAAAGTAGTTATTCAATTGGTCCGCCATATCCTTGTTCCCCATGATCAATTCACCTGTTTCTGACTGCAAGGGACCTACATTTGTTTTAACTAATCTCTTTCTCTTCACATGTCTATAAAAACGTTTGCAGTCAGTTTTTATGTTCCCTGCCAGTTTTCTTTCATAATCTATTTTCCCTTTCCTAATTAAGCCCTTTGTCCTCCTCTGCTGGTCTCTGAATTTCTCCCAGTCCTCTGGTATGCTGCTTTTTCTGGCTAATTTGTACGCATCATCTTTTGCTTTGATACCATCCCTGATTTCCCTTGTTAACCACGGATGCACTACCTTCCCTGATTTATTCTTTTGCCAAACTGGGATGAACAATTTTTGTAGTTCATCCATGCAGTCTTTAAATGCCTTCCATTGCATATCCACCGTCAACCCTTTTAGAACTAATTGCCAGTCAATCTTGGCCAATTCACGTCTCATACCCTCAAAGTTACCTTTCTTTAAGTTCAGTACCGTTGTTTCTGAATTAACAATGTCCATCCTAATGAAGAACTCAACCATATTATGGTCACTCTTGCCCAAGGGGGCACGCACAACAAGACTGCTAACTAACCCTTCCTCATTACTCAATACCCAGTCTGGAATAGCCTGCTCTCTCGTTGGTTCCTCTACATGTTGGTTTAGATAACTATCCAGCATACATTCCAAGAAATCCTCTTCCTCAGCACCCCTGGCAATTTGATTCACCCAATCTATATGTAGATTGAAGTCACCCATTATAACTGTTTTGCCTTTGTTGCACGCATTTCTAATTTCCTGTTTGATGCCATCCCCAACTTCACTACTACTGCTAGGTGGGCTGTACACAACACCCACCAGTGTTTTCTGCCCCTTGGTGTTTCGCAGCTCTACCCATACCAATTCCACATCCTCCAAGCTAATGTCCTTCCTTTCCACTGCGTTAATCTCCTCTCTAACCAGCAACGCTAATCCACCACCTTTTCCTTTCTCTCTACCCCTCCTGAATATTGAATATCCCTGGATGTTCAGCTCCCAGCCTTGGTCACCCTGGAGACATGTCTCCGTGATCCCGACTATATCATAATCATTAATAGCTATCTGCACGTTCAACTCATCCACCTTATTACGAATGCTCCTTGCATTGAGACACAAAGCCTTCAGGCTTGTTTTTACAACGCTCTTACCCCTTATACAATTATGTTGAAAAGTGGCCCTTTTTGATTTTTGCCCTGGATTTGTCTGCCTGCCACTTTTACTTTTCACCTTGCTACCTATTGCTTCCGCCCGCATTTTACACCCCTCTGTTTCTCTGCTCACCCATTTAAGAACCCCGCCACCTCTTATTCTCTGTTTATTATTGTTTTCTTCTTTCCCCCCCTACATGTTGGGTCTGAGTGCTTTCCTTCTCTGCCTCCTGCTCACACACTGTCTAATAGCTTTCTCTATTTGAGTCCCTCCCCCCAACCATTCTAGTTTAAAGTCTCCCCAGTAGTCTTTACAATATATATTAATGATTTGGATAAAGGAATTGAATGCAACATCTCCAAGTTTGCGGATGACACGAAGCTGGGGGGCAGTGTTAGCTGTGAGGAGGATGCTAGGAGGCTGCAAGGTGACTTGGATAGGCTAGGTGAGTGGGCAAATGCATGGCAGATGCAGTATAATGTAGATAAATGTGAGGTTATCCACTTTGGTGGCAAAAACAGGAAAGTAGACTATTATCTGAATGGTGGCCGATTAGGAAAAAGGGGAGATGCAACGAACCCTGGGTGTCATGGTACACCAGTCATTGAAAGTAGGCATGCAGGTGCAGCAGGCAGTGAAGAAAGCGAATGGTATCATAGCAAAAGGATTTAAGTATAGGAGCGGGGAGGTTCTACTGCAGTTGTACAGGGTCTTGGTGAGACCACACCTGGAGTATTGCGTACAGTTTTGGTCTCCAAATCTGAGGAATGACATTCTTGCCATAGAGGGAGTACAGAGAAGGTTCACCAGACTGATTCCTGGGATGTCAGGACTTTTATATGAAGAAAGACTGGATAGACTCGGCTTGTACTCGCTAGAATTTAGAAGATTGAGGGGGGATCTTATAGAAACTTACAAAATTCTTAAGGGGTTGGACAGGCTAGATGTAGGAAGATTGTTCCCGATGTTGGGGAAGTCCAGGACAAGGGGTCACAGTTTAAGGATAAGGGGGAAATGTTTTAGGACCGAGATGAGAAAAACATTTTTCACACAGAGAGTGGTGAATCTCTGGAATTCTCTGCCACAGAAGGTAGTTGAGGCCAGTTCATTGGCTATATTTAAGAGGGAGTTAGATGTGGCCCTTGTGGCTAAAGCGATCAGGGGGTAATTTAAGAAGGGAGGTACAGGATGCTGAGTTGGATGATCAGCCATGATCATATTGAATGGCGGTGCAGTCTCAAAGGGCCGAATGGCCTACTCCTGCACCTATTTTCTATGTTTCTATGTTTCTATGCCGAGCTGTAATCAATGAATAACAGCCTGACATATGAGTTTTTGTTGTCCAAGTGGTCCAGAGCGGAATGGAGGGCCAGCGAGATCGCATCCACCGTTGATCTGTTGTGGCGGTAAGCAAACTGCAGTGGGTCCAGGTTTTTGTCGAGATAGGAGTTGATTTGCGCCATGATCAACCTCGCAAAGCACTTCATCACCACAGGCGTTAGTGCCACTGGTCGATAGTCATTGAGTCACCTTACTCTTCTTGGGCACTGGTATAATTGATGCCATTTTGTAGCAGGTGGGAACCTCGAACCTCAGATGTGAGAGATTGAAAATGTCCGTTAAAAACTCCAGCCAGTTGGTCTACACAGGTTTTTAAGAACACGACCGGGTATACCATCAGGTCCAGGCGCTTTTCGAGGGTTCACCCCTCTGAAGGATTTCCTGTGACTGAGACTGAAATACCAACACAGCGAATGGGGGCTCGGGAAGGCACATCAGTGTTCTCCCTATCAAAGTGTGCGTAAAACGCATTGAGCTCATCAGGGAGTGATGTTTCGCCGACATTCGACTGCCTCCTGGTTTCGCCTTGTG
Source organism: Malacoraja senta (assembly GCA_038087875.1). Lineage (NCBI taxonomy): Eukaryota > Metazoa > Chordata > Chondrichthyes > Rajiformes > Rajidae > Malacoraja > Malacoraja senta. The sequence goes on along the minus strand of JAXLNO010000462.1, from coordinate 182,748 downwards.
ATTGCATTCAGACCCCGCCACAGCTGCCGAACATCTGTCTCATCATCCAGTTTGGAGCAGAAGTCCCTTTTCGCCTTTTTGATGGCCTTACCATTTGAAGTCCGTATCTGGACTTCTTGTAGATCACTATATCATCAGACATGAATGCCCGGTGTCTGGTCTTCAGAAGAGTGCGGATCTCAAAGTTCATCCAAGGTTTCTGATTGGGAAACACTCAGAAGGTTTTGGTGGGGATGCAATCCTCCACACATTTATTTTTATTTTTTTTATTTTTTATTTATTGGAAGTACATTACATTACAACCACATACATTAGTACTTGTCACATATATCTTCTTACAATTAATGTACTCCGTTTGTTTTTTACACTAATAAAGGGAAAGGATGAGATTGAGAGAAAGAAGAAAGTGAAGGAAAGGTGAAAGTGTAAAAAACGTGACAACAAGAAAGAACAAAGACCCTATAAGAACAAAATTAAAAACAAAAGAAAAAGAGTTAAGAAATAGACCCTAGAAAAGAAGAAGAAAGAGAAAGAGGGAAAAGAGAAAAACAAATAGTTTTTGTAAGCATCACGCAAATGGGACATACCAACTCTCCAACTTTCATCCCCCCTTACCTGACCTCAGGTTTTTTTTAAGGTACTTTTGCACCCTATATTTGTAATAATTCTATAAATGCAGACCACGTCAGGTGGAAGTGATCTGGTTTACCTGCCAGGAGGAGTCTTATCTCTTCTATGTGTAATGTTTCGAACATATTTGAAATCCACATGTTTATAGTTGGTATTGGAGCCTTTTCCCAAAATTTTAGGATTAGCTTTTTTCCAGTTATTAACCCATAGTCTATTAGTTTCTTTTGGAACACATTTAGTTCTGGACCATCTTCCGTTATTCCGAAGATAATCCATTCTGCTTTGGGTATCAGTTTTATTTTAAATAATTTTGTAAAGATTTCAAAAATTTCAATCCAAAATTTTTGAATTTGTGTACAGAAAACAAATGAGTGCGCTATAGTAGCTTCTTGAGATTGACATTTATCACAAATGGATGATACGTTTGGGAAAATGTTATGGATTTTAGTTTTGGAATAATATAATCTATGTAAAATTTTAAATTGTATTAAAGTGTGTCTTACATTAATCGAACATTTATGCACATTTAATAAGTGTTCATTCCACCTTTCCATTGAAATTTTAATAGCTAATTCTTGTTCCCAGTCTCTTCTGATACCCTCCGTAGATGGTATTTCTACATTTAAAATAATATTATACAAATATGATATTAAGTTTGCTGATTCAGCTTTTATCTGCATTGCATCATCCAATACATCTGCTGGGCTATTATAATGATCTTTTGTATATTTTTTCAAATAGTCGCATATTTGAAAATATTTAAAATATTGATTATTTCCGAGTTTATATTTTATTTGTAATTGTTGAAATGAAAGTAATTTTCCAGTTTCATACAGGTCACCGAACGTTTTAATTCCTAATCTATCCCAGTGTGTGAAAGATTTATCTATAATAGAGGGATTAAACGAAGGATTATTAACTATGGGAGATAAAAGTGATACATTTCCTAATTTTAAATTTTGTTTTATTTGTTTCCAAATTCTGATTGTGCTATGTATAATTGGGTTATTATTATAATTTATGTTATTCAGTTTCATTGGTGAGAGGAGGATCGCTCCAATGTTTCCAGAGGAGCAATCCTCTCTCTCCATTACAATCCAGTCCACTTGCTGGGCAGAGTTATCCATCAGTTGAATCATATTTTTAATATTTACTGACCAATAATAATACATGAAATTAGGTAGTGCTAAGCCCCCTAATACTTTAGGTTTGTTCAAGTGAGTTTTTTGTATTCTATGTGATTTATAGTCCCATATAAAATTAGTGATATCTGAGTCCAATTTAAAAAAAACCTTCTTTGGTAGGTTTATAGGAATCGATTGAAATAGGTATAAAATTTGTGGTAGAAAGATCATTTTTATTGCATTTATTCGGCCTATTAAAGACATCGGGAGCGTTTTCCAAAATTTAATTAGTGTGTTTAATTTATTAAGTAGAGGATCAAAATTTGCTTTAAACATACCTTGATATGTTCTAGTAATTTCGATTCCCAAGTATTTAAATTTTTCTGTAGCTATTTTAAAAGGGAATTTTAAAAGATGTGTTGAGTCTTTCGGTTTTATTGACATAATTTCACTTTTATTCCAATTTATTCTGTATCCAGAAAAAGATCCAAAGTCTTCAATTAAATTTAATATATTTGGTATAGTGATTTGAGGTTTTGTAATGTACAGTAATATATCATCTGCGTATAGAGATATTTTATTATTTGAATATTTAGTATTATACCCATGGATGTATTCTAATTTTTTCTGCTAACGGTTCAATAATAAGAGCAAACAACTGTGGTGATAATAAGCATCCTTGTCTATTTCCCCTTGATAGTTGAAATTTTGAGGATAATATGTTATTAGTTAATATTCTAGCTGTAGGTTTATTATATAATAATTTAATCCATTGGATAAAATTCTCTCCCAGTTGGAATTTTTGTAATACTTTATCCATATAATTCCATTCTACTTGGTCAAATGCTTTTTCAGCATCCAGCGAAATAATTGATAATTCTTGTTCTTCAGATGTATGTGAGTGCATTATGTTAAGTAAACGTCTCATATTGTTAGATGAATATCTCTTAGGGATAAACCCCGTCTGATCTGGGTTTATTAGTTTACTAATATATTTACTTAATCTTCTAGCTAATGTTTTCGCTAATATTTTTTGATCTGTGTTTAACAATGCTATAGCTCTATATGAACCCAGTTCTTCTATATCTTTGTCTTTCTTAAGTATTAGTGTAATCGTTGATTCCGCTAATGTATCGGGTAGTATTTGTTTTTTAAAAGCATATTGGTACATTTTTTGTAATCTTGGTATAATTTTGTTATAGAAGCTTTTGTAAAATTCATTAGTAAATCCATCAGGACCTGGTGTTTTTCCATTCTTTAGTGAGTTTATTGTATCTTCTAATTCCTTAATTGAGATTTGTGCTCCCAATTCCTCTTGTTCCTTCAACTCTAACTTTGGAAGATTACAATTATCCAAAAACTGTGTAATTTTACTGGAGTCAGTTATCGTTTTAGATGTATACAAATTCTCATAAAATTGCGCAAATCTTTTATTAATATCCTTCGGTATGGTTAATAATTCCCCTCTATCTGATTTAATCTTTGGGATCGTATGTTCTTTTTCTCGTTTTTTTAGCTGGCGAGCCAAAAGTTTATGCGGTTTATCCCCAAATTCAAAGTGCTCTTGTTTTGTAATTTGAAAAAGTCTTATCAGTTTGGCTCATAATAGTTTATTTAATTTAAATTTCAAAATTATTATTTTATTATGTTTATCTATTGATGGATCTTTAGCATTATCTATATCCATTTGTCTAATAAGTTCCTCTAACTGTTTTTGTTCATTATTATTATTTTTATTTTGAAAAGCTTGATATGAAATTATAATACCACTAATGTATGCTTTAAAAGATTCCCATAATACAGTAGGCGATATCTCTTGAGTGTCATTTATTTCAAAAAAGGCATCCGTTTGTTCTTTTAAATATATACTCGCTTGTGGATCTTTTAGGATGTGAGAATTAAATCTCCAGAACGGTTTATTCTTAGACATTCCTTCCAGTTTTAAAAAGAAATTTAGTGGTGAATGGTCTGAAATCGAATTTGTATGGTATGTTGGGTTAAAAGTATGAGGGATTAATTTTGTATCCACCAGGAAATAATCTATACGTGAGTATGTTTTGTGTACCATTGAATAAAACGAGTATTCCCTGCCAGTTGGATTAACAATTCTCCAAACATCTGCTATATTAGTATTGTTTATATAAGTATTGAGAAGTTCACCGGTTTTAGATTTCGTATTCCCTCTCTGTTTTTGGCTTGATTTATCTAAATACGGATCTAAAACACAGTTAAAGTCTCCTCCTATTATAACATTTTGATAGTTAGACTCTACGATTATGTTCAGAATTTTATTTTTAAAATGAGGGTTGTCAAAGTTAGGCGCGTATATATTTACCAAGGTAATTGGAATATCATGAATTTCTCCATTAACTATTAAGTATCTCCCTTCGATGTCTGTTATGGTATTCTTTGCTTTAAATGGTATACCTTTTCTTATAAAGATTGACGTACCTCTAGATTTCGAAGTAAATGAAGAATGGTATGTTTGACCTATCCATTTCGTCCTCAACCTAGCTTGATCATGAGATTTTAGATGAGTTTCTTGTAAGGTTATAATGTCAGAGTTGTACAGTTTCAGCTGAGCTAGTATCTTACCCCTTTTAATAGGTTCGTTAATACCTCTTATATTCCAACTACAGAATGAGACTCCTAGGTTCTTTTGCTTGGCATCTTGCATTTTGAATAATTATAGTACCTTTAAATCTTGTGGTGCATCCATATCTCAGGTCTTTGGGTATTGGGGGAACTTTTGAATTTCTAAGTTTTGTTGGTATATCCCTTTTATGCTTATCACTAAACACAAAACACAAACATGTGAGTTTATGTGATAATAAAAAAAAATTAAAAAAGTGAAAATACAGTGTCTAATATAGTCGACACTGTAACAAGTGGCCCACCTGTAGGTGGGAGAAAACCTTGTTTCGACTTCCATTGTGATGTTAAACAAATAGCTCCGCTCTCTTGGTTAATCATAACATATTAAAATATTAAAACGGGGCCTCACATTCAGATATATAATACAGTTTTACCCTATATATTTCATTATAACATATCATGTATATATTGCAATTTTAGCTACTAATTATTAAACAGATAATTTTGACTTCAATAATGGTCAACTGTTGGTTGAAGGGGTTAACAAGACGTGCCCCTGGACCTAAGCCAGGTGCTCATTTCTCATCCCCCTCCTCCCAGTTATAGATAAGGTTTGAATTTAGTAAAAATTCGTATTAGTATTGTTAGTTCATTATTTTTTATTTTTTGCTATTTTTGTTAGCATCCGTAGCTATCCTCCGCACATTTAATGAAGTCTGTCACAACTATGGCCTATTTGTTCAAGTCCATTGCCGAGTCCTTGAACATTGCCCAGACTACAGACTCCAAACAGTCCTGTAGTTGTTCATCTACAACTACAGGAAGAAGCAGCACTGCGTTATGGTCGGATTTACCGAAGTGAGGACGAGGGATAGAGCGATAGGCATCCTTGATGGTGGTGTAGCAGTGGTCGAGGGTGTTTGGTCCTCTGGTGCAGCAGGAGACATGTTGGTGGAAGTTAGGGAGCGATTTCGTTAGGTTTGCCTTATTGAAGTCCCCAGCAATGGTGGTAAATGCCTCGGGGTAAGATGTCTGGTGTTTGTTGACCATGGCGTGCAGCTCCTCCAGTGCCAGACGGACGTCTGCCTGGGGTGGGATGTAGACCACGGTCAGGATGATGGAGGTGAATTCCTTCGGGAGGTAGAAGGGGCGGCACTTCACTGCCAGATGTTTGAGGTGTGGAGAGCAGGAGTTGGACAGGACTGCCACGTCTGAGCACCATGCAGGGTTGACCATGAGGCAGGTGCCCCCTCCTCTCCCTTTCCCATATGCCAGTGTACGGTCCATACGGTGGATGGAGAACCCTTCAGGCTGGAATGCTGAGTCTGGGGAGCTGGGGGTGAGCCATGTCTCTGTGAAACAGAACACAGAGCATTCCCTCAGCTCCCTTTGATAAAGTAGTCTTGCCCTTAAACAGGGAGAGAGACAGAGAGGGAGACAGAGAGGACAGAAAGAGGGACAGAGAGGGACAGAGAGACAGGGAGAGACAGAGAGAGAGAGAGACAGAGAGACAGTCAGTGAGACGGAGAGAGACAGAGAGAGGCAGAAAGAGAGAGTGGGAGAGGGAGAAAAGAGAGAGAGACAGAGAGAGAGACACACAGAGGGTGAGAGTGTGAGAGAGGGAGAGACTGAGTGAGACGGAGAGAGAGACAGAGACAGAGAGAGAGGCATTAAGAGGGAGAAAGCGAGGGAGGCAGAGAGAGAGAGACAGAGAGAGAGGGACAGAGATAGAGAGAGACAACGAGAGGGGCAGAGAGAGAGAAAGAAAGAGAGAGAGAGAGAGAGAGAGAGAAAGAAACAGAGAGAGAGAGAGAGATAAACACAGAGAGTGACAGAGAGAGAGAGAGACAGAGAGAGTGAAAGAGAGACAGGTAGAGAGAGAGAAACGGAGAGAGAATGAGAGAAAGATGGAGAGAGAGACAGAGAGAGATAGAGAGAGACAGAGAGAGAGAGAGAGAGACAGAGAGAGAGGCGGTGAGAAACAGAGAGAGAGCGACAGAGAGAGAGGGAGCGAGAGAGAGACAGTCAGTGAGAGATGGAAAGAGACAGAGAGAGGCAGAAGGAGAGAGTGGGAGGGAGATAGAGAGAAAGAGAGACAGGGAGAGAGGGAGGGAGAGAGATATAGACAGAGACAGAGAGAGATGGTGAGAGACTGAGAGAGAGACACACACACACAGAGAGACAGGGTGAGGGAGAGAGAGAGAGAAACAGAGAGGGAGAGATAGAGAGAGACAGACAGACATAGAGAGAGAGAGAGAGAGAGAGAGAGAGTGAGAGTGAGAGTGAGGGAGAGGGAGAGACTGAGGGAGAGAGAGACAGAGAGAGAGGGAGTGAGAGAGAGAGACAGAGAGAGGGAGAGACTGGAAGAGAGAGACAGAGAGTGACACAGAGAGAGGGAGTGACACAGAGAGTGTGAGAGACAAAGAGCGAGAGAGTGAGACAGACAGAGAGACACAGTGAGAGACGGATAGACAGAGTGATAGAGAGAGAAAGAAAGAGAAGAACAGAGAGAGGGAGGCAGAGGGAGACGGAATGAGAGACAGAGAGAGAGAGAAAGAAGAGAGAGACAGAAAGAGAGAGAGATAGAGAGTGAGAGGCAGTGAGAGACAGAGAGAAAGAGAGAGAGAGAGAGGGGGAAAGACAGAAAGGGTGACAGAGAGAGAGATGGAGAGAGGGAGAGAGAGACAGATAGAGAGAGAGAGAGACAGAGAGGGAGAGAGAATGAGAGACAGACAGAGGGAGAGAGAGAAAGAGATGCAGAGAGAGAGAGAGACAGAGAGGGGAAAGAGACACAGAGAGAGAGACAGAGTTAGAGAGAGAGAAAGATGCAGAGAGAGAGAGTGAGAAACAGAGAGAGACGACAGAGAGAGTGAGAGACGGAGAGAGACAGAGAGAGGGAGGCAGACAGAGAGAGACAGTGAGAGACAGATAGAGAGAGAGAGAGAAAGAGGGAGAGACAGACAGAGGGAGAGACAGAGAGAGAGAGAGAGAGAGAGTGAGATGGAGAGAGGGAGAAAGAGAGACAGTTACAGGGAGAGAGAGAGACAAGAGAGGCGACAGAGAGAGAGGGGGAGAGACAGAGAAAGAGAGAAAGAGAGAGAGAGACAGACAGAGAGAGGGAGACAGAGAGAGAGTGCTGGAGTAACTCAGCATGTGAGGCAGCATCTGTGGAGAAGATAGACACAAAGTGCTGGAGTAACCCAGCGGGTCAGGCAGCATCTGTGGAGAGAATGAATGTGTGACATTTTGGGTAGAGACCCTTTGGTTTAGTTTAGAGATGCAGCGCGGAAACAGGTCTTTCGGCCCGTGGAGTCCGCGCCTACCAGCGATCACCCCGTACACTAGAACTATCCTACGCACATTAGGGACAATTTAACAGTTTTGCTGAGGCCGATTAATCTACAACCCTGAACGTCTTTGAAATGTTGGAGGAAACCGAAGCACCCGGAGTAAAAACCCACGCAGATCAAGGGGAGAACGTACAAACTCCACATGGACAACATCCGTAGTCAGGATCGAGCCCGAGTCTCTGGCGGTGAGGCAGCAACTGTACCGCTGCGCCACTGTGCTGCACAGAATTATATAACGGTTTCCTCCGCCATAAACGCACCCAATATGTGCTAGTAATGTTGTGTTTGCCAGCTTGTTGACCCTCTGTGTACCCGTCCTGCAGGGTTAAAGAGCCGTTGCTGTGGAAGGAGAGACGGGGACTTGGGCGGCCATTGAGGGCGGCCAGGCTGCCGGTGAGCCCCTCCCCCATCTGCTCGGTGTGCGGGCTGAGCTTCGAGGGGCTGAGCTTCAATGCAGGACCACATGACGGGGCACAACAAGGAGAAGCGTTATGAGTGCGACGTGTGTGGCAAGGCGTGTCAGCGCCCAAGCCAGCTGGAGATCCACCGGCGGGTTCACACGGGAGATCGCCCTTTCGACTGCTCGGAGTGCGGGAAGAGCTTCACCAGCTCCAGCAGCCTGCTGCGGCACAACCGCGTGCACTCCGGCGAGTGGCCCTTCACCTGCTCCGACTGCGGCAAGAGCTTCAAGACGACGAATGAGCTGAAGACCCACCGGCGGATGCACACGGGCGAGAAGCCATATTGCTGCTCCATCTGCGACATGAGGTTTGTCCGGTTGTCGGGGCTAAGGCAGCACCGGCGGGTGCACAGCAGTGAGCGGCCCTTCACCTGCTCCGACTGCGGCAAAGGCTTCAAGTCCTCACCAGAGCTGAAGAAGCACAGGCGCCTGCACACCGGGGAGTGGCCCTACACCTGCAGCGACTGCGGCAAGGGCTTCCCCCAGTCCCACAACCTGCAGGAGCACCAGCGCATCCACACCGGTGAGCGGCCCTACACCTGCGCCCAGTGCGGCAAGGGCTTCATCCAGTCCTGCACCCTGCTGGAGCACCAGCGCACACACACTGGCGAGCGTCCCTACACCTGCGCCCAGTGCGACAAGGGCTTCAGCCACTCCAGCAGCCTGCGGGTGCACCAGCGCACCCACACCGGCGAGCGTCCCTACACCTGTGCCCAGTGTGGCAAGCGCTTCACCCACTCCAGCAGCCTGCTGGTGCACCAGCGCACCCACACCGGTGAGCGTCCCTACACCTGTGCCCAGTGCGGCAAGGACTTCACCCGCTCCACCCACCTGCTGTCCCACCAGCGCACCCACACCGGCGAGCGTCCCTTCACCTGCGCCCAGTGTGGCAAGGGCTTCACCCAGTCTAGCAGCATGCTGAGGCACCAGCGCACCCACACCGGTGAGCGCCCCTACACCTGCGCCCAGTGCGGCAAGGGCTTCACCCACTCCGGCAATCTGCTGGATCACCAGCGCACCCACACCGGCGAGCGCCCCTACACCTGTGCCCAGTGCGGCAAGGGCTTCACCCGCTCCACCCACCTGCTGTCCCACCAGCGCACCCACACCGGCGAGCGTCCCTACACCTGCGCCCAGTGCGGCAAGGGCTTCACCAGCTCCACCAAGCTGCTGTCCCACCAGTGGGTGCACGCCGGCGACCGCCCCTTCCCCAGCCCGGTGTGTAGAGAACAAATTGCCATGGCCTCCCAAGCCCTGTCTCACCAGCGCATGCACACCAGTGGCCAGCCCTATAACTGCCCGTACTGCGGTGAGGAGTTTGACAGCTCGCGGGGGTTGCGGCAGCACCGGCGGACCCACGCTGGCGAGCAGCTGCTCCCACTGTGACAAGAGAGCACGGGGGCTGCGGGAGCACCAGCGGATTTTGTGTGCGCTGAGTGGCGAGGCTTTCACCCGCCTTGACCACCTGCTGGAGCACCGGCGAGTCCACACCAGCGCCCCTTAGATTAGATTAGATTAGATTAGGTTCAAACGAAATTTGGTTTGTGCAGGCATACAAACAAGAAGAAGAACCAAGACACAACACAATTTACACAAACATCCATCACAGCGAATTCCTCCTCACCGAGATGGAAGACAAAGTCTTATCTCTCCCCTGCACTCCCCATTCTCCTCCCGATGTCAAAGTCAAAGCCCCCGGCGGGCGATCGAAAATAAGTCCCGCGGCCATTTAAGCCGCGCCGGCCGATGCAAGGCCGCGCTCCGGGTCTTGATGTTGGAGCCCCCGGCGGGCACTAGCATGTCCCGCGGCAATTTAAAGCCGCGCCGGACGATGTAAGACCCCGCTCCAGGAGATCTTCAATCCCGCAACTCGGGCGGGAGAAGTTGCCGTTGCGGAAGCTTCTAAAAGCGGTCTCCCACCATGGACCCGTGAGCTCCCGGTGTTACCGTCAACCGGGCCGGCGGCTGGAGCCTTCGAATCTCCGGGGTCGGGCCGCAGCAGCGCGCCACCACAGCTCTCCACGCTCCGAACTCGGCCAGCTTCACGATGGTGAGTTGTCCACAGGCTCCGCGACTGGAGCCCCAGGTCATTCCGGCTGGAGGCCGCTCCACGGTGCTAGGCCCCAACGACAACGGAGACCCGACAGAGAAAGGTCGGGTCCTCCGTACAGGGAAAAGATTTTTAAAGTCCCCCCCCCCCACACATACACAGTTTAAAAAAACACTATACTCAAACGAGACAAAAAAATAAAAAAAGACAGACGGACTGCAGAGGCCGCTGCGACGTGGGTTGCGCTGCCTACCAGGTCGCCCTTCACATGCCCGCTCTGCGGCAAGGCCTTTGCCCGCTCCTCCAGCCTGCTGGCACACCGCCACGTGGATAGATAGGCGCTGTTTAGGTAGACACAAAATGCTGGAAGGAATGGGTAACGTTTCAGGGTCGAGACCCTTCTTCAGTGTTGACCCGAAACGTCACCCATTCCTTGTCTCCAGAGATGCTGCCTGTCCCGCTGAGTTACTCCAGCACTCTGAAATGTCACCTATCCATGTTCTCCACAGATGCTGCGTGACCCGCTGAG